>MQUG01000152.1:0-50741 GCA_007213375.1 Steinernema feltiae
TACCTCATTTATGAGGGCAAATCGCTTCGAGACACCACCAGACTACTTTTACAATTCAAAACATTTTAAAAACAATTCACAAAGTTGTCGCTCGGAACACTTTGCACGTCAAACCGAACATTTATTTTCATAATGGCTCTTGCAACGACTGTTTTAAATTGATTTTACCGTATAAACAAGTCCACGTTGTCGAGAAAGTTTTAGGACAACAAGAGATTTCCGCGTTGCAATGTCCGAAGCGTAATTGTTCAACCAATGTTGTTCGGAACACTTTGTCGCGCGGAATCGCTGCCGCGCATTTCAATTTTCAATTGTCGCTCGGAACATATGCATCTGTTTAATTAATTCAAATGATCTCCACGCATTTCAGGCTAAAGAATGAATTCTGAAGCTTTCGTTATCGTCGACGAGCTTTTCCGTCTCTCCCTGAACGCGCTGAACGAGAAGCCAAACGAGTCCGCCGTTGTGTCGCCGTTTTCGATCGCAATGGCTCTGGGGACTGTGAACATGGGCGCCAATCAGAAGACAAGCGCTGAAATCACTGACAACGCGTTCGCTGGAATCGAAAAAGACGTGGTCGCTTGCTGGTTTCGCGGACAGCTCGCAGAACTGAAGGCTCGGCGCATCACCAATATCAGTCTGGATGGAGAAGACATTGGGCCGCCGTTGTCCATCGCTTCGGCGCTGTTTGTTGAGGTTTGCTTTTCGTTTACGTCGTTTGTCTTCAATACTCCTCGATCATTTCAGAACAGTTTGAAACTGTTGGAGCGCTATGCGACTAAAGTGGAGAAGAACTTTGACAGCAAGGTGGAACGAGTTGACTTTCGCAACAACGCGAGTGAGCAGATGGCTCGGATCAACAAATTTGTCAAGGAAGCAACAAAAGGCTTCATTCCTGAGCTTATCGCGGCGGATGGACCTCAACCGGATAACATTCAATGCATCGTTGTCAACGCCATTTACTTGCGAGCGCGCTTCTTAGGCGGATTTTGCAAATCAAACACCAGAAAGGAGCCGTTCAACAACGAAGATGGAACCAGCAAGCAGGTAACGTTTGTTTTAATTGCCTCAAAGCCATTAATCGTGCTTTTCTAGGTTGAAATGATGAATGATGTCAATTACGGAGGCTTTTTCGAAACGGACAGCTACGCCTACGCCGATATTGGCTTCAGTGACGAACGATTCAAGCTATTTTTCATTGTCCCAAAGAAGAGTGCTTTGGCGGAACTCAAGAAGAACTTGAACTCGTACTTTAGCTTCTCGGCTACCAGTCTGAAAGCGTCGAGCAGCTTCGAGATCGACATGGCTGTTCCTAAATTCAAAACTGAAGGTGACTTTGATCTGAAAAAAACTTTGAATCGTCTGGGCATTAACGAAATGTTCGATAAGGAGAACGCCAACTTGTATGGAATCGCCATCATGGATAACCCTCCTCCTCTTCATGTTGATGCCATCATGCACAAGGTACACAGCTTGACTATCGGTAGATTTTACACAGGAATTTAGGCTATTTTCGAACTGGACGAAGAGGGCGTCACTGCAGCTGCTGCTACGCTCATTAGGATGGTTGGAGGCGGCCCCTCTCCGCCACCACCCCCAAAGCGCACCATTCGCGCTGATAAGCCGTTCCTCTATGGAGTCACGTTCAAGGGTGCTCCACTGTTCGTTGGTCAATTCTATTGAAGCGTCGTTGTTGTTGTTGTTGCTCATATAAAATGTATTTTACTCTGCGCTTCATGAACTGAATTGGCCTGCAAACAATTACAGCGAGTCCCATAATATTTCATTTATGCCACACCCAATCTTATTCATTCGATCTTGCTCGCACGCTGCTGACACAACTGTCCTCCTGTTTTCTCCACGAATTCGTCCCTCCAGCGCATAAGTGGTCTTCCTATGGGTATCGTTGTCGGCGACCGAATGTCGAATTTGTCGAATTCCAGTTCTCGCTCCGTCGTCAGTCGCTTCCTTGCTCGGAGTTTTGAAATCGGTGCTGATTCGTGAAGATGCCGCCGCTGATCCTGTTGATCGCGACTTCTTCAATGCTCTCCACCGAAGTTGGGTTATCATAGTTGGGTTTGTAAATTGGTCTGCGTGCACCGTCGAGCAAATGGACGGTTTACAAGACGTCGGATGCGCCTACGCGCGCGTTTTCCGCTTTCCGTTGAAGATGCGGAGAACCGCATGCGCTGTATTGAAACGTGGAGGCGCAATGTCAAATGGCAAATGGTTTACGGGACGCGATTCTAATTTTCGGTTGTAGATTCTGTAAATTCGTTGCGCGCCTCGTGGTTGTCTCCTCGTGTCTAGACAATGCGAGCAGAAGTTCATTTGTGCTCCAACCAGTCCGACCAATCATTCACTAGTAAGTCATCTCTTCGGTGCGGCTGCTCCTCAAAGAATCGAAGAATGGCTGATCGACTAACCAGGTCTCGACGCGAAACTGTGGATCACTACAAGGCGATAACTCGCGAGAAGGACGATGATAAAGCGATCAAAGTGCTCGCGGACGCGAAATGGGATCTTGCGCGCGCATTGGACGAATTTCAGCCGGTGGAGAGCAGCGATGTCGAAATGAAAACGGCTTCTTCGTCGAGGTTTGTGGTCGATTCTCTTTCAATTCGCTAATTTGCGGCTATTTAGCTCTTTGTATAGTAGCACCTCCTCCATGGATACGTCAAGCGAAGCCTCCAGCATCGGCTCATCGTCGTCGTCAGCCGCTTCAAGTGACGGCTCAATTGTATCTTCGAGTGTGAGTCTCCGTTCCGAACCTGCGGCCAACTTGCAAGATCCGCTGATCAACAACAACGAGATGACGATCGATTTGGCAACTAGGAGATTCGCGGATCGATTTGTGGCAAAATACGGCAGCTCTGCGCCTAAGTTCTTCGTTGGATCGTTGGGCGAAGCTGTGAAGGAAGCGTTCGAGGCTCCGGGGAAGGGAATTGCGGATCGACGACCACTGGCGGTCTATCTGCACAACGACAACGCTGTTGGAGCGAATATCTTCGCTGGAGGGGTTAGTTTTACGTTTTCGGACTATTTTGTAATTTTTCGATTTAGGTAATGTGCTCGCCGGAGGTCTCCAATCTTCTCAAGGCACAGTTCATCCTCTGGGGCTGGGACATCACCCTCCAAGCCAACAAGGAGAAGCTCTTCGATGCGATGCGCGCTCTCCACATGAATCCCGTGGTCAACAACATGACTCGACTGAAGAACGACGACTATCCGGTCTTGGCGGTGCTCGCCCGGAGCAACGGCGTCATCAGCATCTCCAACAAGTCGCTAGGTGGCGCTGCCATCCAGAATGTTCATCAGAAACTGAACATCGCTCTCTCTCGCTTTACCAACCAGAAGATGAACGAGGCGCGCCTCGATGGCGAACGGAAGGAACGCGAGCGAATGCGCAAGGAGCAGGCGGAGGAATACGAGAAAAGCCTCGCGGCTGACCAAGCGAAAGCGCGGAAGGCGAAAGAGGAGAGCGAAAGAGCGGAATTGGAGAAGCAGAAGAACGAGTAGGTGGATATTCGGATTATCTTCGTTCAAAACAGCCTTTTAGAGAAGCAGAAGCGCTGGCGAAGCGTCAAGCGGAAGAGAAGGATCGTCGTCGCGCTGAAATCCACGCTTCTCTCCCCGTGGAACCGTCAGAAACGGAGCCGAATACAATTGCCGTCCGCGTGCGCCTTCCCGGAGGGATGCCGAAGCTCCGCAGATTCCGACTGAGCGAACAGTTGAAGGTGCTTTTGGATTTCGTTGAATCCGAAGGCTTCTTCATGGAGGAATATCGCGTTTGGAACTCCGATCGACCGAAAAAGGATCTGGCGGCGAGCTTCAATCTGGAGAAGACGTTCGCAGAACTGAATTGGCCCAGGAGGGAACTCGTCCATGTCGATGAGAAATGAGTGTATCGATAAATCTATCATAATATCTGTTTCCAAGTTGGGTCTAAAACACAAGATCGATGCGAACTGAACTCTCTGAACTCTTTTTGCAACATTCATTCATCGATACCGCGCTCCCCGAGGGTAGATAAGCAACCGGTTTGCAGCGTTCCCTATCAGATCGCGCGTAGAATCTCAAAATCAGGAAAAAAAAAGGTGAATTTTTGAAAACTCTCAATGTCATGCGCCCTTATTACACTCCCGATTACTTCGTTTTGCCGTTGAAAACCGACAGAACGGCTTACAGTGTAAGAATGAGCACCAACTCACATGACAACGAGTAATTTATTTCTTGCGCAACATGACCATGAACACCACGAACCTATCGCCCGCGGGGATCAACGCGAAAAACGAGGCGGACGAGCTCGCCCGCGCGCCTGGGTACTTAAACGAGACGACCAAACGGAAGAGAAGACAAGTGAAGATGGAGACCCGAAGCAGCAGCACCGCGAAGCCGAGAGCCTCAAGAAGCTCGCCTTCTTCGGCATCGCCGTCTCGACGATCGCCACCCTGACCGCCATCGTCGCCGTCCCGATGCTCTACAACTACATGCAGAGCGTGCAGTCCGCGCTCCAGGAGGAGGTCAACTTCTGCCGCCACCGCACCTCGGGTCTCTGGGACGTCTACGGCCAGATTCAGCCCGGAAATCGTCTGAAGCGCGCCGCTCATCGCCGCGCATACGGCACTACTTCCTACGATGGCGGAGTCGACGCGGGCGTTGTGGCGATCGGCGAAGGAGTCGCGCCTCAGGGATCGTGCTGCAGCTGCGGAGTTGGCCTCGCTGGCCCTGCCGGACCTCAAGGAGAGGACGGCCAAGACGGTAGCTTACTCTCGCTTAATTCTCGGCTAAAATCGTCATTTTAGGTCACGATGGAGCGCCAGGAAACGACGGACAGAACGGACCCGACGCTCCTCCGAACGCTGTGCCCACGGAAGCCGACTTCTGCTTCGACTGCCCCGCCGGACCTCCTGGACCAGCTGGAAACGCCGGACCCAAGGGACCCAACGGCAACGCCGGAGCTCGCGGCCAGGACGGCGCCCCCGGAGCCAACGGAGAGGCCGGACCAGAAGGACCCGCGGGACCGAAAGGAAACAACGGAGCTGCCGGCCAAGCTGGCGCGCCTGGAGTCCCCGGCCAGGTCATCGAGAAGCCCGGACCTGTTGGACCTGCGGGACCCGCTGGAGCTCCAGGAGCCCCCGGATCCGATGGACCCGCTGGCGCCGACGGACAACCCGGCCAGGCCGGAGCTCAAGGACCCCAGGGAGACGCGGGCAAGGATGGCGTCGCCGGACAGAACGGAGAAGCCGGATCTCAGGGACCTGCGGGCGAGGAGGGACCCAAGGGAGGCTGCGATCACTGCCCTCTGCCTCGCACTGCTCCTGGCTACTAAATGACCTCAATAGTTGTTCATCGTTTAGTTTCTTGTTATCGCGAATAAATCTCAGACAACTCATTATCAGTGCAGCGGCCAGAGACGTCAGTGCAGCGGCCAGAGACGTCAGTGCAGCGAGAGACGTCAGTGCAGCGGCCAGAGACGTAAAAGTGCAAAAGCGGGAGAAGCGCGGCGCGCGGCTCCATTCGGTCGAGAGACGAAGATGAGTGCGGAAGCGACGCTTCTCTCCTGCGGCTGCTGCAGCGCGATGAATCGCGAACAACGCGCTGTTTACCTCTGCCTCACGTGCTCGAAGGCGTTTCTGACCAAGGTGAGCTGGAAATCCGTCAATTTCGTCTCGAAATCGCCGCCAATTTCCAGGATTCTCTTCTCTGCCGTTCGTGTCACGCTGACCACGCGCTGATGCACAAAACGAAGACGCTGACGGACCTGGACAATCTCTGCGCGTTCAGCGAGCAGATCGGAAGTTATCGCGAAAGGAAACTCAACAGGTAAATCCGATTTCCAATCTCAGAGTTTTATTTTTTGATTTCCAGGAGCTGCTAGGAGCGAATTTCGCGCTGGAGAAGACGGAGGAAGACCGGAATGTGCTTTGTATCTAATTTTGTTGCAGTAAATGATGAATTTGAATGCATTTCGAGCAAAATCTCCGCAGAGAAACGAATGTGCGAAGTTCCGTTTATTCCGGAGCGACGTGTGATCACGTGTGAGTCACGGGTGCGTCTCAACTTCCGTGTTTCGATATTGCAAACGCTGCAAACGCTCCGCGTGTGTGTTCCGATGACGAAAGCCCAATTTTTGTCAGAGCGGAATTGATTTTCAATGCGTTTCGGAATGTAGGACCAATTTCCGCAGAGAAACGAACGTGTGATGTTTCCTCTGCACAGTCCTGAAGCAACAACTTACGAGGGGTCTAAACATGTCTGCACCAGCGTGGCTTTTTCCGCATCTCTTTCTTTGCAAACGTTGAACGTGTGTGTTCCGATTACGAAATTTTCGTCAGTTTTTCATGATTTTGCAACGTGTTGTCGGTGCGCGCGATACGTGCAACGTGAATAATCAAAATCGCGTCAGATGGTTCGTCGCTCAAAGAAACCACCTGAGCGAAAAGCTTCGTCTTCTTCAGGCTATATTCCTGGATCGCTTCGAAACTATCTGGAAGATGTGGACGACAATGCGTCTACTCAATCAGAGCAAGGTGTAAGTTGAGGCAAAAGTTTGTCTAAACTACGATAATCCGTTCAATTTCAGGCTCCAAACGAAGTTGCCCAGCGGAACGCCGTCTCTGAACCTGAACCAGCGCCGCGAGTTCATTACACAGTCGGTCAGCATCATCTAGGTGTAAGTCGAGCTAAATCTTGAATTTGAATCAATGAATGAATTCATTCAGCTAAACGTTGTCACGAATCCTATTGTCGGAGCCACACCTCAAGAACAGATGCAAGTCGCTCCACACAATCAGCTTTTGGCGGAGCTCGGCACCGCTCTTCAGCATCGGCGCCAGCGACAGGCAGAAATTGCGTCCCCCAAGTTGAGAGAAGCCTTAGCGATGGGCGAGGTGGTGCGTTCCGTCGCTGCTGAATGTTCTCCTGCAAATTTCGCGCTATTCCGCTCTGAGTTGTTGGCACTGTTCGATGGACCACCCGTTCACCGTTCTCATTGATATCTCATCACCTATTTTGTTATATTCGTATATTTTGTTTGATCTTAGGAAATGACCAATTAAAGCCGAAATGTTGCGATCACTAATTCGATCACTTCTTCCACTCTTCATCCTTCCGTCAACCGGCCGTCAAATGTTCGAACAAATTAGAACGCGCTACAACGCCGCGCATCAAATAGGGAGCGACACGCGCGCAGACAACAAAGGATTCGTCGAACGTTGTTTACTTCGCGTTCGCTTCGAGCGCTCGCGCGGGGGCGCAAAGAAAGGACTCGCAAAGTGCGAAGAACTCTGTTGGAGTTTGGGAAAAACGGAAAGAGCGGCGTTGACCGCGATGATCTTTTCAAAAAAGTGAACGTCGCGGAAAGAAGTGTACAAATTGCAGGCGGCGGATGCGCTTTGCAGATCGGAGAGATTTAGTCCGGCGATTCGTCTTCGTTGAGGGAGCGCGACGAAAATGGAATGATTTGAGTCGAGAAAAAGACGCCAAAAAGCAGACGAAACTAGCGACAGGGGCGTCTCTCCTCATCACCCTGAGTTGCGTCCAAGCTTCTTTCAGGATCAGCGCCGATTTAGTTGAAAACGGAACGCGCTGTACTAAAACCTACTTTTCGTCAACAAGAAGAACCGGACAAAGCATTCGTAAAGCGAACGCGCGAGCGGTGATGACCAATCACCCGTTCCATTGTCTTTGCGTGTGTACCTATGAGTAACTGGTTTGTGAAAAAATCGAAAAAAGAGTAATTTGTTGGAGGCGCTTAGCAGCGGGGATTCCAGCGATGCGGAGGTGGCCTTTGAGCGTTGATTGGTCGCTAACGAACGGACTCGCAGCATCCAAAACCCAAGGCTGATGGATCGCGGTGCCTCACACAACTCACAATCGCAGCCAGTTCAAGTCAGATGAGATAGAAGCACTTACGCTCCACATCTGATAACTCTAAGCACCAAATCCAAGCCCAAGCTTCAGGCCCATCTCTAGGGTGCCTCACCGCTTCAACCAGCTGCTCTCTCAAGCACCACACCACTTCCAACCCATCCTCTTATCTTATCTTCGCCAAAAATCTCTTTCTTCCCTTCAAAATACGTGCGAAGAGCAAACAAAACCCTCAAAACGGTCTCCGGGCGATGCGCCTAATCTAATTAGGCATCTCCGTCGATTTTCCCCGCTCATCAACGAGATCAAAAACCGCCACCACCCGCGCGCGCGCTCATATAGTGCATAAATCCCCTCTCCTAATTAGGTTTATTAACAAATCATCGCCAATGAAACATTCCACAGTAGCGACGCAGGACAAAAGCAATTACTTCTCGTATCGTTTACCTAAATCTACGCGCGCAAAGCTTCGCTTCGCAGTTTTTCGAAACAATAAAACTACTTCAACGCGCCGCGCGACTTTTTTTTACTCCCGGGCGGGGTACCGGACACTCAGACCCACTGGCGCTGACCCATTTTGGGGTTTAAAAGGAACGCGCTAAGCTGGGAGAGGCAGCAAGTAGCCACAGCAGCATGAAGGTTCACACCGCAACGTTCGCAGCCTCCGCTCTCAGCGGATTCGCGCTTCTCGTCTCCCTCGTCGCCGTTCTCCACATCTTCACCGATGTGCAGAGCATCTGGGAGGAGTTTGATGTGGAAATTAGCCAATTCAAGGTAGGCGATTTGCGCTTTGCAGAGAGGTGCAATATGGTGCTTTCAGGCTTCGACCGATGATATGTGGAAGGACATGATGAAGCTGAACGAGGGACGCCGTCTGCGCCGTCAAACCTACGATGTGAAGACCGAGGTGCAGGTTGACGCGTACGGAGCGCCCGCTCCAACTGAGAATCCCTACGCGCCGGCGCCCACTCGTGGAGTGAACGCGAGCCCGTCGTCTCCCGGAATTCCCATCTCCAGCCCACCGAGCATCCCGCCAAGCCTCGCCACCGAGAGCAACCTCGGAGGACCATGCTGTAAGTTCCATTTCTGGCCTTGAGTTCGTTCTTTGAGCCAAATGCGAGGTTAATTATGCCCTAAATTTGCCACTTTCAGCTTGCCGCGCCATCAACAAGTGCCCCGCTGGACCTCCTGGACCCAAGGGAGCTCCCGGATGCCATGGACCCAACGGAATTCCCGGCCAAGACGGCAAACCCGGAGTCGACTCTAAGGATTTCACCCCCGAACGTGAACAACATGGCTGCTTCCACTGCCCCGCCGGTCTCCAGGGACCTCCCGGCGCGATCGGCCGCACTGGACAGCGTGGTATGGCCGGATCTCGCGGTCAAGACGCCATGCCCGGTCGCGACGGACTTCCCGGCTTCACCGGCGAGATGGGACCTCCCGGACCTCCTGGACCTCTCGGACCCGCTGGACCCGCCGGCGAGAAAGGACGTGACGCCGAGCAGCCAATCGGCCGCCCTGGACCCAAGGGACTCCGCGGAGCGCAAGGAGAACAGGGACCCACTGGAGACAACGGCGTCAACGCCGGACCCGGAGCGCCAGGACCTGTTGGACCTGAAGGACTTCCTGGAGCGCAGGGACCTCAAGGAGCCGTCGGAGAGCAGGGAGAAGAGGGACAGACCGGACGCCCTGGCAAGGACGCCGAATACTGCCCGTGCCCTACTCGTGCCGATGACGCCGCCACCACCAGCGGAGGATACCGTCGCCGTCATTAAATGTTCTAAAAGCGTGCCTGTACTGCAATTGTATCCAAGTAAAGAACAATTTGTCGAAAAGAGAGATTTATCGCTGTGCGTAGGTGTGAATGGATGGCAGCAGCGCGCGTTGACCTATTTTTGCGTTGCAGTGGGTGAAAAATCTCTTTTTGTAAAAACGTTGCTTTCGGTAAAAAGGAGGTGCGCAATAGATGCGCGCTGAGGATAAAGCGCGCCAGGCACCTCTGTTCCATAATTTTCAATAAAAAAGCCAAAACAAAAGGAATTACATCCCGGATCGCCACCAATTTATCTAAAATGGACAAATGAAAGCAACACAAGTCAACTACTGGACGAAAATTCACACAACGCCTCGCAGAGATCAAGCCACACGATATGAGGAGCCAGCGGTACCCACCACGACGCGCATAACCTAATGATAATTAGGGCGAACCGTTTTCGCGAAATTTGAAACTCGCGACTCGGCTCGGAAACCCGTTTCGCGCCATTGATACGTCAGGAGATATCCGCGTTTTTCGCGATTTCTTTGCTTAAGATCTCGTTTCCCATACGCTTTGTTGCATTTTTCGACCTAAAAAAGGGTTTAAAAGGCGCTGCGAGATGAGGAGCAGCAAGCAGTTCAGAAATGAAGGTGCATTCCGCAACGTTCGTCGCCTCGGCCGTCAGCGGCGTCGCGCTCGTCGCGTGCCTCGTCGGAGTCCTCGGCATCTACTCGGAGGTCTCCTCTGTGTGGCAGCAGTTTGACGCCGACATCGAGAGCTTCAAGGTGAGCGTTTCGCTCCCGAGCAACGTGTGATGATGAATTGAATTTAGATCGCCACCGACGATATGTGGAAGGACATGGTGAAGCTCGGCAAGCGCCGTTCCCGTCGTCAGAGCTACGATTCGCCCAACAACCCCGGAAGCAACAACGGCGGATACCCCGGAAACAGCGGACCTTCCGGCAACGACTACTCCAATCCTTCTGGCAACAACCCCGCCGGCAACAACGGAAACTACCCGGGCGCCAACGGCGGTGACAACGACTACTCTGGACCCATTGGACGCAATCCCAGCGGACCCAACGGCAAGGGACCCTCCGCGCCTGGCATTCCTCCCCAGAATCTGCCTCCCAGCATCCCTCCAAGCCTCTCCGGGGGACCCAACGCCGGACGCGTGGGCGGCTGCCAGTGCAATCCCGACAACAAGTGCCCCGCTGGACCTCCCGGACCCCAGGGAACGCCCGGCAAGGCTGGACCCAACGGCATTCCCGGTCAGGACGGCAAGCCCGGAGTCGACGCCGACAACGCGACGCCCGACCGCGACGCCGGAGGCGCTTGCTTCCACTGCCCCGCCGGACCAGCTGGTCCTCCCGGCCCATCTGGACGCTCTGGACCTCGTGGGTTGGTCGGACCCCGCGGACAAGACGGATTCCCTGGCCGCGACGGACATCCTGGATCTTCTGGCGATATGGGACCTCCTGGTAGGCGTTTACAGCCTCTGTTATTTACAAAATTGCCGTTTCAGGACCTCCCGGCAACCAAGGACCCGTTGGACAGGTTGGCGAGAAGGGACGCGACGCCGTCCATCCCATCGGCCGCCCTGGACCCAAGGGACGTCGTGGACCTATCGGAGAGCGCGGACCCGCTGGAAGCGAAGGAGAAGCCGCCGGACCCGGTGCTCCCGGACCTGTCGGACCTCAGGGCGCCCCCGGAGCTCCTGGACCTCAAGGAGCCGGTGGAGAGATCGGAGAGGAGGGACCTTCTGGACGTCCCGGAAAGGACGCCGCCTACTGCCCTTGCCCCACTCGTGGCGCAGGAGACGTCAGCGGAGTCAACGGAGGTCAAGGAGGATACCGCCGCGCTCGCAAGCACTAGAGTTGATGATGAGGTGCTTGTTCTCGCTCTCCTATTTATGATTTCAACGAAATAAAGATTCGAATGCATCTGGCTTGTTTGCGACTATTGAACGTCTTGAGGAGATTGAAAATGTGGTGCTTCACGATTCGCGAGACGCGCCGAGCAAGAGCGCACAAGACATGAATAGACAATGAAGCTATCTGCAGTGCTAGGTTTTTGGTTCACGTTGTTATCATATAAAAATGAAGCAATTACACACCGCATTCAACTATTACGGTTAATCGTTCAATCTTGTCGTAGCGGGAGAAAGGAGAGAAGAAAAGCGCTTTTATTAGAGAACGGGGAGGTCAGCCGACCGTCTGAGACGACGGCTGACGAGCACTTATGACAGCGATATCGTCTCGCCTCGTCGGCACTGACCAAGAGTGGCTTTGGCTACGCGAGCGAACAAACAATCGTTGATCCGGCTACCACAAATCTAAATCATCATTTGCCTAACGAGTTGCTCGGTCCCATAACGAAGAGCATTTGAGAATATTAAACTGCGATCAGTGAGATTTTGCGATTTTTTTCGTCAGTTTCTGCTTCTGTGATTGATATTGATTGCTTGTCGCTCATCACTATGCATGATTTGCAAGCATCTGTCGTATTCTGAACTTTTTAGTCATATTCAGTGATTCTTCAAATCAATTCGTCTTTTTGCTTTCCAGATATTCTTGGATCCTTCTGCGGAAGCCGCCGTCGGCTCGATAGCACCGAAAGGCGCGGCGATTGAGTCGCAATCCTTCATTGCAGCTTCAAACTCGATGAATCCTGGCGCCTACGAAGACATGCACAGAAAGTGCAAGGAAGTCTTCCCAATGTGCTTCGACTGACGCGTCGGGTAATACGAACGCCACCCTTCTTCATCGATTTGGCTAAAACTGGAGAGTTAAGCTTGGGAGTCAAAATCAGGTAATTTACAGAGAGTACAACGATCAGGTTCACTAAATGCTTCTTGTTACAGCAAAGCAAGTTTGCATCAGCTCAAGGATCGGTCGAGTACAGAGGTCGTCTTACGACTCTTGGACTCACCATGGCCAATATAGATGTCGTTAGTGAATCGGGAATTGTCGTAGGAACGCTCTTACGCAAGATTACACAGCGGCTCGATTTGGGAGCTGAGCTCGTTCATCAGTACGGGAAGAACATCCCCGGTTCGTGTTTCCTACGTGTTCTTCATCGTTATTAACTTGCCTCTTTGCAGGTCAACAAATGAGCGTCTTATCCTACGGCGGTCGTTACACAGCCAAGGACTGGATTCTGTCTGGCTCATTGGGAGAGACTGGATTTCACGCCTGCTAGTCAAACAACATGAAAATCTCGCTTTCGGTGTGGAGCTTGAATCGAACATCCGTCTGCAAGAAGCCGTTGCCACATTCGGATATCAAGTCGAACTGCCCGAGGCTGGAGTGATGATGCGCGCCTCGTGCGATACGCAGTGGACTGTGGGCGGAGTTTTGGAGAAGCGAATTTCGCATGAGCTGCCTTTTACCATCGCTTTCAGTGGAACGCTCAACCATGCAAAGGCGCAGGGAAGATTTGGCATAGGATTGATCATCGGATAAATTCTCACGTGCCTTTTTGAGATAATACTTGATGTTGCCAATGTTTGAATTGATAAATTCGATAAATTAGGTTGTTATAAATATATTTACGTGAATTGATTTAATTAATAGATGCATGTTCATGTGTGTGCTCTCGTGATTCAGATGAGGTGCGCTTTGCTTCATACTCGCCAATGTCGCATGATGATTCAGATGCAAATCCGATAGCATATATAGCTGGATTTGGATGTTTTCGGAGCCGATTGGCGGCAGATGTCTTTTGGTAGTGAATTATATGCCAACTAACAGTACACCTATGAGTTAGTGTGTGTTTCCGTCTTCACCGGAGTCATTCGAGACTTTGAACATGCTGGACATTTGAGTTAGCTCAATGAGCAATGAGAAAATCACTAAGCATAAAATGTAAATTTATTGGACTTTCAAGATTTATGCGACGCACAGAGAGACACCGTTGGAAGCAGTGTGGCGCAGTGGAAGCATCAGCTTGTCTTTAAACGAAGTCATACGATCGATAAATCCATTGAAGCTCAGCGGTTTGTTGAATGAAGAGAATCTTCCCGGCATACTGGAGCGTTTGTCGATGTCTTGTTTGGTTCTTCTATCGACACCATACAAACGTGTGTTGCTATCCTCAGCTAGATCGATGAAACCGTATACGATAGATGAGTCGATAATGGAAATAATATCAATCGAATTCTCATTCCACTGGGTAGCGTAATCCTCTTTTCGCATAATACGCCTAGACCGTCCATAAGAGTGAAACGTTCCAACAGCAGACTTGTTGTCTAAATTGATATGTATAGATTGTGTTTTATATATATACAATTTCCTGCCTATCATATCAATGACATTCCGATTTCCAATCAAAGGATCGATAGTCGCAGTCGACCGAACCAACACACTGTCAATGCGTCGGACATTTGGTGGACGAGGCGCCCGAGCTCGGTGCATGATTAACCTAAAGTCGGTGTAGCGATTGTAGAGACAAGTACGGTAAACACAATCAAAGATACTGTAATGTGACATAACACATTTCAAACAAAGACGCAAAATAGTTGACGATTGATATGCCATTAGCGATAATCGACACTGTTAGCATAATAGATTATGTAAGATAAAAGGTAGTCGAGACGTTGACACAGAGACAACGCTTAATAAGCGAAACCACTCGCTGCTAATCATTTTTCACTTTGATTGAAAATTGAGATTTTTATTCGAAGTCGTCAAAACGTGAAAATGAAAGTAGAAACCGAAAAGTGGTGCTAAACTGACAAATTTTGCCGACGTTTATATGCGACGTTCTCACTAAGACTGACAGAGCCTCCTTAGCTCACAAGGGAACCACTCGGACTGTAACTCTCAGATCAATTTCAAATTTGGCACATCCGTAGATCTCGGCTTAACTAAGAAATCGACTGTCTACACTATGGGCCCATACGCGGTCTGCAAAGAGTTATGACCTAAAACAGGTCCAATACAATCGATATAAGCTCGTCGAAGCGCAAGGATTGACATGCCAGTTTGGCCGAGTGGTATCACTGCGGACTCTCACTTTTGACCCCCGGGTTCGAACCCCCGAGGAGTCCAAATATTTTTTATTTTTTTTTGTCTTTAAACCTCTTTTTAAGTCTTTTTAAACGTTCTAAACAATTTTATTCCTAACTTTTGCCACTAACAATCGTGTTCCTCGAACACAAAGTGCGTGAGACACAAGTACCGCGCGCATCAATGGATGTACTTTGTTCCATTGATGACCTTTTTGCGATCTAACGCCGTCCGTTTCGTTCTGACGCTCTTTTGTGAGCTGTCGCCTGTGACCCTTTGCGACCATTGCAGCTGCCGTTTATGCAAATGCTTTGACTAGCGTGCGCGGTTATCGCTTTTCGGCGATCGCCGATTGCCGACAGCCACTGCCATTTGCCATTTTGCGCTTGCGAGCCGCGTCCGCGTGTCCGTATTCCTTTTCCTCAAGTTTAGACAAGATGCTTTAAGGTAATGCTGAAAGTTAAAAAAGTTGAGAGACCGACGGGAGACCGGAACGCTCCTCGGCCACTTATGGTTGATTTCAAGGTTGAAGTCAATGGGCGCGAAACCTATCGTCTGAACACGGCTAACACGCCGATCCAGCCGCAAAGACAGCCGGTGAACGTGGAGAGAAATCTAGCTGCGTACCGAAAGCAGGAAGAGGAACGAATGGTTCAGGAATTCGAATCACGTCTGCAAATTCAATCGAAAACTTTACCGGCGGCAACACCGGCTTCTTCAAGAACTTCGTCATTGTTTGATTCTGTGAAAAAGTACTTCAATCGATTTCTGCCTCGGTCCAACGCTATTTCAACGAGATCCCATGACCCTCGCCAACCCTTAAACGGAAGCAACGTTGTTCTGCTGCTCTCGAAGTATTTCCCTTTGGAAAATGCTCAAAAATCAATGACATCTGAGGAAATTGCTTTAGCAAACCGAATTCGAAGTATGTTTTTGAGATTGTTATCGGTTATTAACTTACGCAAAGCTGCAGATGAGTTTGAAGGCGTGCTGTTGGATTCTGCTCTAGGAGATGGTAGCCTGACCTACAAGGATGAAGAGAGCGGCGATGAAGAGTACGCTGACGAAGAGAATACCGATCCACAATCACCACGACTTGGATACCTGTACGATCGAGACACTATGCAGTTCATTGTTGATCGATATCGTGGAAATGATGGAGAGAAATGGACTTTCGACCGAATCAAGCACAGATATAAGAAAGTCAAAAGCCCTGTTGACATTATGAGGTATTCAAAGACTGTGTTTTGTGAAATTTACAACAATTACTGTAGGATGGAGAAGTACCTTGAGGCTCCGAAGCAACCTGTTGTAATTCAAGAAATTAAGGATGAATTGTTCATTCAATTTTCGGCATGGCTCAACGACGGACATATCATACGTGATCGGGACTTGAAAAATGAAGCTTTGCGACTAGCTATGAACAAAGGATTGGACGACTTTAAAGCCTCGGATAATTTCATTCTCATGTTCAAGAAGAAGTATGGAATTGTTTCCCGGAAGATTACCCGTACAGTTACGACAAAGGCAGTTGCGGACATCGAAGTTCTAGAAAGGACATGTGAATCGTTTCGGACGGAAATCCGAACGTTACTTCCTAATATGGACCCAAAAAAGGTACAGAAAGTCTCGAGAACTTTTTACAAAACATAACTTCAGCTGTTCAACACAGATCAAGCGGGAGTCCAAATGGAACTCAAGGGAGGGAGAACCCTTGCGTTCCGCGGAGCAAAACAGGTCGAGATGTTGGTGCAGAGGAAAAACGCGACCACTCACTCCTTTACGATCCAGCCTGTAATCAGCGCGGACGGACAACTCCAAACCCCCGTTCTGATTTGCCTAGTTGAAAGGAGCGCCCCTCAAGTCTTTGCGCAGCAAACCAGCGGGTTCCGATTTGTCTCTGTTACGCATTCGACTTCTGGACTAATGTCCAGCGAGTTGATGATGACGTGGATGAAGGATGTTTACCTTCCAGCGGCCGGCGATGGAACTGTCCTGATGCTCGACAGTTGGGGCGGGCACAACAAAATGAAGAAAGAATATGGAGAAGGACGCGGAAGACGGGTTGAAATTGTAACGGTCCCGAAGAAAACGACCGGGCGCCTGCAACCCTTAGACGTCTATTTTAATAGACAGTTTAAGGCGTTTTACCGCAGACTGACGGAGATGTGTCATCGAGCGAATCCGGACTTCATTGTTTCCGTCAGGAAGAACATCGCTCTACTCCTCAACGTCACTTCCGCCAATTCTCGGCAGAAAAGTTCCAGAACATGATTCGCTATGCATGGTTTGGGGCTGGCTACCTGCCTGCACATCCTGGGGAATTCGAGACTCCTGAACAGTATTGTTTCAACTATACTGGGATGCACAGCTGCCGGTGCAAAGCTGCTTCCATTGCTAGATGCGCGCGTTGCAATGAGTACTTGTGTCTCACGCACTTTGTGTTCGAGGAACACGATTGTTAGTGGCAAAGTTAGGAATAAAATTGTTTAGAACGTTTAAAAAGACTTAAAAAGAGGTTTAAAGACAAAAAAAAATAAAAAATATTTGGACTCCTCGGGGGTTCGAACCCGGGGGTCAAAAGTGAGAGTCCGCAGTGATACCACTCGGCCAAACTGGCATGTCAATCCTTGCGCTTCGACGAGCTTATATCGATTGTATTGGACTTGTTTTAGGTCATAACTCTTTGCAGACCGCGTATGGGCCCATAGTGTAGACAGTCGATTTCTTAGTTAAGCCGAGATCTACGGATGTGCCAAATTTGAAATTGATCTGAGAGTTACAGTCCGAGTGGTTCCCTTGTCAGCGGTAGAGCGTTAGACTTTTAATCTAACGGTCAGGGGTTCGAATCCCCTAGGTGGCTTGCAATTTTTTGTTTCTCGTTTTTATTGTTTTTTGTTAGTTTTTTCATTTTCACATTTTCAATCTCCTCAAGACGTTCAATAGTCGCAAACAAGCCAGATGCATTCGAATCACTTTATTTCGTTGAAATCATAAATAGGAGAACGAGAACAAGCACCTCATCATCAACTCTAGTGCTTGCGAGCGCGGCGGTATCCTCCTTGACTTCCGTTGACTCCGCTGACGTCTCCTGCGCCACGAGTGGGGCAAGGGCAGTAGGCGGCGTCCTTTCCGGGACGTCCAGAAGGTCCCTCCTCTCCGATCTCTCCACCGGCTCCTTGAGGTCCAGGAGCTCCGGGGGCGCCCTGAGGTCCGACAGGTCCGGGAGCACCGGGTCCGGCGGCTTCTCCTTCGCTTCCAGCGGGTCCGCGCTCTCCGATGGGTCCACGACGTCCCTTGGGTCCAGGGCGGCCGATGGGGTGGACGGCGTCGCGTCCCTTCTCGCCAACCTGTCCAACGGGTCCTTGGTTGCCGGGAGGTCCTGAAACGGCAATTTTGTAAATAACAGAGGCTGTAAACGCCTACCAGGAGGTCCCATATCGCCAGAAGATCCAGGATGTCCGTCGCGGCCAGGGAATCCGTCTTGTCCGCGGGGTCCGACCAACCCACGAGGTCCAGAGCGTCCAGATGGGCCGGGAGGACCAGCTGGTCCGGCGGGGCAGTGGAAGCAAGCGCCTCCGGCGTCGCGGTCGGGCGTCGCGTTGTCGGCGTCGACTCCGGGCTTGCCGTCCTGACCGGGAATGCCGTTGGGTCCAGCCTTGCCGGGCGTTCCCTGGGGTCCGGGAGGTCCAGCGGGGCACTTGTTGTCGGGATTGCACTGGCAGCCGCCCACGCGTCCGGCGTTGGGTCCCCCGGAGAGGCTTGGAGGGATGCTGGGAGGCAGATTCTGGGGAGGAATGCCAGGCGCGGAGGGTCCCTTGCCGTTGGGTCCGCTGGGATTGCGTCCAATGGGTCCAGAGTAGTCGTTGTCACCGCCGTTGGCGCCCGGGTAGTTTCCGTTGTTGCCGGCGGGGTTGTTGCCAGAAGGATTGGAGTAGTCGTTGCCGGAAGGTCCGCTGTTTCCGGGGTATCCGCCGTTGTTGCTTCCGGGGTTGTTGGGCGAATCGTAGCTCTGACGACGGGAACGGCGCTTGCCGAGCTTCACCATGTCCTTCCACATATCGTCGGTGGCGATCTAAATTCAATTCATCATCACACGTTGCTCGGGAGCGAAACGCTCACCTTGAAGCTCTCGATGTCGGCGTCAAACTGCTGCCACACAGAGGAGACCTCCGAGTAGATGCCGAGGACTCCGACGAGGCACGCGACGAGCGCGACGCCGCTGACGGCCGAGGCGACAAACGTTGCGGAATGCACCTTCATTTCTGAACTGCTTGCTGCTCCTCATCCCGCAGCGCCTTTTAAACCCTTTTTTAGGTCAAAAAATGCAACAAAGCGCATCGGAAACGAGATCTTAAGCAAAGAAATCGCGAAAAACGCGGATATCTCCTGACGTATCAATGGCGCGAAACGGGTTTCCGCGCCGAGTCGCGAGTTTCAAATTTCGCGAAAACGGTTCGCCCTAATTATCATTAGGTTATGCGCATCGTGGTGGGTGCGAGGTGACTAAAGCGACACTTTATGTGCTCGAAAGGGTCTCTTCGCTCTGCGCTAAAAAGCAGCGATTGATCCTATTTCAGCTCTCTTGTTTTCTACGTTTACCGTCCAATAACACGCAATTTGCAGCGCTCGCTCGCTTCCTACTTTCAAGAGCGCATTTGGCGCGGTCTTGAAGACAATTAGCTCTCCACTTCTATTCAAATTTTCTATTTCTATGTTCTATGCAAAGCGAAGGAGCATGAAGATCAATTGTGATCACATTAAAAATCTGTATGATTGAAACAAAGATGCAGTTCGTTGATCAGGCGGCGCTGTGTGTGGTTTTCACAAGACCATTAGAGAGCAAAGTGCTCTTCACGATTAACGCGGTGGGTTCCGCTGGCAAGAGTAACCTACTTTAAAGAGCGCACTTTGCGTGCGTTCTTTAGTCAGAATTACAAGTCTACAGTACTGTCACAGGGAAAATGGAGTGGAAATGCAGCTTAAGCCGACATTTGGCTGCTGGAAACTTTTCAAATCGAAATTTATGGAATAATCCACATTTATGCGTTGCAAAACCTCTTATCATTGTGACGTCCCAAAATCTGTCTTCTGACGTTCTCAAATAGTGTTTTGTCCCGCCAAAAAAAAGCCAGATCAACCATTCAACGTCCTTATTACCCATATCAGACTGGTGAATTACAAACTACAATTACCAACTGCCGAGCGGATAGTGGACCGCCACCATAATCTTTAGCTCCACCCTCCGCGCGCACGAAAACGCGAAAACTCTCTTGACGAGGGTGACATGATTTTTTAAGTGAAGAAAAAGTTAAAAGCATTCTCTGCCTGAAACAAAAACTCTACGCATTAGAGTTAATGAAGTTGATTGAAGAGTGCAATGAATTAGTCCCAAATCCGATTTTTTTGCTGATCGAAAAAAGTGTGTCATTGTTAGCAGGCGGTTATAAGGAGTCTCATCAGCATCAAAGATACCATCCGCCTGTCAGTTCAACTCCAACAGCCAACATGTCTTCCAAACTGTTGATTGCTTCTGTTCTTCTTCTTGCCTGTATCCATATGGCGTATTCATGTGCTCCACTTACCCCTGGTCTTGGCGTTCCCATAAATAGTGACGACGCTATCAAAGAGGATGCCAAGCTGGACGCCGCTAAAGCCGAGCAAGCCAGGCTGGACGCCGAGAAAGAAACGCAAGCCAAGCTGGACGCTGCTAAAGCCGAGCAAGCCAAGCTGGACGCTGCTAAAGCCGAGGAAGCCAGGCTGGACGCCGCTAAAGCCGAGCAAGCCAAGCTGGACGCCGCTAAAGCCGAGCAAGCCAGGCTGGACGCCGAGAAAGAAACGCAAGCCAAGCTGGACGCCGCTAAAGCCGAGCAAGCCAGGCTGGACGCCGAGAAAGAAACGCAAGCCAAGCTGGACGCTGCTAAAGCCGAGCAAGCCAAGCTGGACGCTGCTAAAGCCGAGGAAGCCAGGCTGGACGCCGCTAAAGCCGAGCAAGCCAAGCTGGACGCCGCTAAAGCCGAGCAAGCCAGGCTGGACGCCGAGAAAGAAACGCAAGCCAAGCTGGACGCTGCTAAAGCCGAGCAAGCCAGGCTGGACGCCGCTAAAGCCGAGCAAGCCAAGCTGGACGCCGCTAAGGCCGAGCAGGCCAGGCTGGACGCCGAGAATAACGAGAAAGCCAAGCTGGACACCGAGGAAGAAGCGCAAGCCAAGCTGGACGCCGCCGCTAAAGCCGAGCAGGCCAGGCTGGACGCCGAGAAAGAAGCGCAAGCCAAGTTAGACGCCGAGAATAACGAGAAAGCCAAGCCGGACACCGAGGAAGAAGCGCAAGCCAAGCTGGACGCGCTAAGCCGAGCAAGCCAAGCTGGACGCCGAGAAAGAAGCGCAAGCCAAGTGAGACGCCGAGTGATCAAGCAAGGCGGTGAGAACAATGCTATAGCATTTCTGACGACCATGTGCGGTTGATTATCTGATTACATTTGTCTGCGTTCAATAAAACTATTTTTGTACCATTATGTGGGAAAGTAAACAGTACGCAAAGTGTAAACTAGTACTAACAATAAGGTTGTCGTTGTTGACAACGCGAGTGCTTTTGCAATAGAGGTCGTTCCGGTCTTATCACATGTCCAGTTTGACTGTTCCT
Source organism: Steinernema feltiae (assembly GCA_007213375.1). Taxonomy (NCBI): domain Eukaryota; kingdom Metazoa; phylum Nematoda; class Chromadorea; order Rhabditida; family Steinernematidae; genus Steinernema; species Steinernema feltiae. The sequence goes on from MQUG01000152.1 coordinate 21,278, forward strand.
CAGCAAGTACCGATCAGCAAGAAAACACGTTACCGTATTACTGTAACCTTTTAATGAATATTCAATTGAGCAGAAAAATGACGTCGATACACATAGAGAACGGAGAATGAGGCAATAAGAAGGGTTATAAAGTTGCTTATTACTAGAATCACAAAAGCTGTCCTTGAATACGCTCTCAGCTCGCAGTCTGCGCCAAATTCATCGACCGCGTTGCTTTGCACCCGTATTGAATGTCCCGCAATGTTGAGGAGATTCTCCAACGCTTCTGAATGTCTCCTGTTCCTTCTGTGACATTTCGGAGGCTGCAATAAGTCGGTTAACTACGGTAGACTACAGTAATCTTACGATATTCTGTTCACAGGAGGGTTCTCCTTTGGACACATGTACAGCAAGCAGTGAAAGTAGACTTTTGAGGTGTCGGTGAAGCGGAAAACGCTACTTGTGGCGTAGACGTAGTCCAAATTCTTGTCGTAGACCAATTCAGGCAATATGGCGGGATCGAGCGAGCATCTACGGTTGAAAATACGGTAATTACAGTAAGAATAGGAACGCGTACCCATCATCATCGACCAGGAGGTACTTTTTCTGCTGACCATTGTGGACATAGCACCTGTAGACCTTCGCAGTAAAGTCCGAACTGTCACATTGCCATTTGTGGAACACTTTCTGACCGATTTGCGCCTTTTTCGGAGTCGGACCATCGATTGTGTTGATGTGAAGCGAGTAGTTGCACTTGGGAGAGGCAATCTCACCTACAGCTGGTGTTGATGCTTTCGCTAGCAGGCTAAATGTGGTCTAGATTACGGTATCTCAAGTGCGAAGTACTTACTTTGCCTCGTACATGGTCCCGACGGCTTTCTCAGGCGACGGATAGTCGCACTTGACGTTGTAGAGAAGGTCGTCTTCCGTTAGGTACATGTGGTTGTAGCTGAGGACGATGTTGACGGAGTATTGGAGCCCGGAATGGGGATACGCCTGAAAAAAATGATCAATTAATCATCTCAGAGCCGTTATGCTTCAATTCAGACAGATTAGCAGCCAAAAATCGTAATTCCAGACGCAGCTGAACCGAAATGAGACAGTAGAGCGATTGCCAAGACCTCTATCGTCTCAGACTGCTTGTCTGGACAGTGCACACGGACAACAACATCGCAATTCCAGACACAGCTGAACCGATATGAGACAAATCAACGATTACATGACATCGATCTACTCAAACTGCCTGTCTAGACAATAGTCACGTTCCTTCTACAGCTCACACATGCTGCAAAAAACCTCCAAAAGTTCGATTCTCCCTCAATTACGCAATTCGCGTCATCTCTAATCCGACTCCCATGTTCCCAAATCATTTTCCCCCCATTGAAACGTTTCACTCAACCAATCGGTCATCTCAACCATGTAATTACATCATTCCTGTCTTGCGGAATGCGATTTTCATTTGGCGCGCGCGCGCAGAGTACGTTTTCTCACGCTAGTGCACCACACGACCGCTGGGGATGTTACATAATTACGGAAAACGCAAAAAGCGGCTTAAATCCACGCTTTCCGTCCGCCCTACTGCTCTGCAACTTGTCAGCGCCCTTGACCTTCAAGAACAAACCTTTTTCGACGATTTCACTCCACACTCCATCGAGTTGAGTGGCACTTCGAATCGGTTTCGAAGACTGGTCTAAAAGACGCGTTTAGGGCGGTCTAGACAGAGCAGACAAACAAACTTACAGGCGAGTAATGTTGCACGCAGAGTGGATTTCGCTCCATTCGACTCGCAAAGATTCTTCCGCCAAAGTGGACATCGTGGTTGAACTGGATTCCGATCGTTTTCTCCGTGCAGATTACGGTAACATTGCCTGAAACAGGGTGACTTTAGACACACTTTAATGGCTGCACAGCAGTTTTATGTTGTTTTTCAACGCACAAAAACCGGTCTTAACCTACCAAACCTCCTGCACATCGGTCGGTTCAGCGTGAATTTGTCTGACGTTCAGCTTGCTCAAGCCGAAGGCAACGTCGTTTAGAGACCCCTCAGCGACCTAAATCCAATTAAGGTCTAGAATCCACTCAAAACCAACCTGGATGAGACAGATAATCAGGAAGGAAACAGAAAGTGACATTAAAATAGCGAAATCGCGGCTATAATTACAGCGTATCACCTCAGCGTAGGCTGTCAGCACTGAACGGGGCGGCCACAGGAGGCTAAAGAGGGCGCGGCAGCGAGGAACGTTTTTCACGCGTGCGCGCGAGAGGTGCACAGGCGGCAAGCAAATCCGTTGACACAATTTGTGATTTTGGTGGATTCGGATCGAGCAGCGCCGCCGGATGTGCTCAACTCCTCAAGTGGTCGTGCAGCTGCTGTGAGACGAGTGGTCTATCTATGTACTGAATAGGTGGTGTCGCATGTCGCGAGTGTCACACACGCCGCCGTCGCACAAACAGTTATTGTGACAAATATGAAATTGTGCGGCGGTGGCCGCTTGGGAGGCGCGGTGAGGTGTGAAACTGGTTTGTAGGTGCGTTTTTTGAACGTTTGAAGAAGGGGTACTAGTAGTAATTGATGATTGAAGGATGGAGAACAAGGGAAAGTTGAGGTTGCGACCCCTATGGCGTTTAAAGGGTCTCTAGACACGCGATTCTGTCTGAAAACGATGCAATTTGAGACAGAACGGGTCGATCGACCGCTCAACTGTCTCGTTTTGGTTTGAATGTGTCTAGATCGTTCGTTTAAACCGTTGTCTGAAATCTGTCGGAAAGGAACCCAAAAGATGAACTGCGTGAAACGTTCCACTCAAGCAAAATCGAAATTTCGCTCAAAGATGACCAGAACTACGCAATTGAGGCGATTGACAAACGTGCGAAGTTTATGGAGCGTGAGTGAGAGTCTGCAGAAGGAATGTGAGTTTTTGTCTGGACAAGCAATTTGGAGCGTCTGAAATGATCATTTTTCCGACAATTCCGCTCAAGTGGACCTACAGTAACCTTTATTCAATCAACACAACAACATAATCGCTAATCAAACAACAAAATGACGAATTTGCTCGTTTCCACTGCACAAAACAAGGACTACAATGGCTAAAAGCGCAAAATCGGCTACAGTAATCCACAATTTGAGCCTGGCTGATTCCACGGGGGCCTCTTACTGTGATCTTCTTCTTGGGTTTTGCTGTCAGCCACAAATCAAAGAGGGTCTTGAAGATGGAAAAAGTGACTTTTAGGTCTGTTTGACACAAATCCAGTTTTTCGAAATTTCTCGGATTTTATGAATTCTACCAAATTGTCGTCTATTTCAGGCCAACTACCGCTAGAGAGTCAACCTTGTAAGGCTCAAATTCTGTTTTAGTTGTTTTACGAGGAATTTCTCAGTTACCTGACTACCGTAACCCAAATGAAGGTCTTGGAAATGACCATATTTCTCAAATAGCCCTAATATGCGGTCTTCCGCTTCCGATTTGAGGGAAACACATGAGTTGGCGTCGTCAGGGAGCTCACAAACGGGATCAGCCTGACAAATAGGTCCCGCGACGAAATCAAACGACTATTGGTGAAATCTGAGATCGCTGACCCAACAGACACGTAACCAAATCGAACATAACGACGATCCATGCGCAGAATGACCTCAATGGGTGGCGTTTCGGCTTGGAAGAAGCCGTAGGCCCAGAGATCCTCAGAAATTTGCTCGATTTGAATGAAATAGCACCGTCGATGGCTCAGATGACTGACGGCCGCGTCTCTCCATGGATTCGCCAGTTTCGGCGCGAAATCAGCGAAATCGTCCTTGTTGAAGTGAAAGTGTTCAAAGACGTGGTGGGTGAACTCGTACGGGATTGAATTCATCTGAAAAACGCAGTTGATTAGGCGAGAACAAGGAACAAAACGCGAAAAAATCGATGACAAACAGAAAAACCATGGATCATCGAAGGTGCACGTGAGTCGGTTGGAAGAGGGTGGTTGTTTACGCGACGAGTGGAGGGGAGGAGGTGTTTTTGTTATAAATACAGATGGGACAAACAAAAATAACCCATAGAAACAGGACTGCAATGCAGCTGGCACCTTGCGCTGACTTATTTTAGCGCAAATGCGATGCCTGCTGATCAACAAACGAAAATAGCCTGCAAAAACGGGTCCATCTGGACGTTGGACCCCTAAAATTGGCGTGAGAAGGCTCGAAACGTCCCATTCTATCGAGATTTCAGTTCAAGTAACACAGAATGCGCTCCAAAAATGGTCTCGCCGCGATTAGATTGCGCCCGCGTGTAAACGCTGGATGCTTGTAAGTTGATTCTGCACAGAATCGGCAATAGAAGCTCACAAACGGACGATCTGACCTTCCGTTGAGCTGAAAACATCCCATCGATCATCTGTGTGAGCCTAAAACAGCTGACTCAAACGACATCTCGCATCGCACTGGCTCCCGACACGACGAACATGAACGACGACGCAAGCGACTACGAATGTTGCCCTCGCATTTTCGTTTTTGATTTTGCGATTCCTCTTCCGCCTCTGTTTTTGTTTGTTTTTGGAGTTGTTTTTCGGTATTTTTGTGTGTCATGTTCACCTGGGAGCGTTGCCGAGGGAGTGACGATGATTTTGATTACAAACAATCGTATTTTTGGCTTTATTTCCAGTGTTCTATTTCCTTATCAGAAAAACTGGTTTGATGGGGTGATTATTGACTATTAGGTGATTCTAGCCATGACGATAAATATGGTTTCTTTGAATTTAGGCTTGAATTTAGTGTATGCGGCCATATTTGCGTTGAAAACCTTGCAAAGTCCGTCCATCTGGCTTTGCTGCAATGGCTGCGTCGTATAGCTTGTTTCAGGAACTGTTGATTCTGCCGGCTGCCTTTGAACGTTGAGGAGGGAGATCGAAAGCCATGGACATCGATATTCAGCCTTATTTTGCTGTCTTCGTGGCTATCGTGGATGCCCATTTTCACTGTTTGCGAACGCGCTTTTCTGGGGTTAATTTTTGGTCTCCCGTTTACAGTTAGTCGATTTTCGCTTTGTGCAGCGTTGCGCTATATTATTTGCGTAGATTCTAGGCATGAAACGGGTGGATTTCGCCAAATTTTGGCTGTTTATTCACTATACCTGTCCACCAGTTGCTCAAGCTGTTTTGGCTGCATTGAAAAGCTATATTCGGTGGTTTTTCTTAATACGTTTTATACTAGGAGCGAAGTTAACTGAATGCTACCAAGAATTGAGCTTTATTTTGCCATTTCTGGCGGATCAGAGAAGCCGTCTTTTTGGGGTAATTCAGCTTTGTTTTTCTATGCGCAATAATCGCATGAAGAGCAATAACTGAGCAATATTATTAATTGCCAATGCTCTCTGGTTAGTTATACGTAGTTTTCAGGATTGAATTGAGTGGAATTAACCGTCGGTCATCTGGTCCGAAAGGATGGCTTTGTTGCAATTGATTCTGTGCTTTTCAGGGATGCTCCTAGTGTTTTTCTTATTAGGGTTAAGCATCGTAATAAGCGATTACGATTGATTTTGCTGTTACGTTGGATTTTGGCAATTTTTCAGATTCTCGATATTTATTTATCTCCATGCTTTGTTCGATTTTGTCATGCCTGCGCGTGTGATTTCGAAACTCCAAATTCGAGTCTCTCAAATTGCTCTTCTATTCCAGATGAAGTCAACAGAAGTGACCGATCTCGAACAAGTGAAAAAGGTCGAAGTCTTCTACACGGGCGGCACGATCCAGTGGAGCTACGATGGCAAACTCGTCTTCACCACTTGCGCGAACGTGGTCAAAGCGCTGAGGATAGAGGATGCGAGCACCGTGTACTTGATCGGCGATGTTTCCCTCTCTACGCTCAAAGTCGCCGCCTTCGGGCTGTCCAACGATGGCGAAGAGATTGTTGTCGCGTACACCAACGGTCTTCTGCAGCAGTACCAGCTCCCAGTGTTCAGTGGCGAGCTGAAACGCGTGGACGTGCAGGACAACTTTATGAATCGTCATGGAAGCTATCGGGTTGAAACTGAAGTGTTGAGTCCGACGCTGAAACGTGAATGGAAGTCGACGCATACTTCGCCTGTTACGGTGATTGTCTACTCGCCAAGCGATGATTCTATTATTACTGGAGCTTCAGATGGATCAATTAAGGTATTAACTGTTTTTGGGATTGTGCTTTACGTCGAATTCAGGTCTGGGATGCGAAAGGACTATTCTGCAAGTATTCGATTGGCGGTCCGGGAATTGTGAGTTGCGTCACATTCATCGACGACCTGAGCTTCTTCTCTGGATATGCGAATGGCGTTGTCAGGCTCTACCACATCAAGAAGAAGAAGAGAAGACAGGAATGGAAGAACCATAACAGTCATATTTCGGCCATTTACGTGAACAGCGCTGACGAGGAGATTGCGTCAATCATCAGTCGCGACCAAACGATGTCGCTAGTGAACTACGGAAATGGTGACAAGATTAAAACGATCCCGCTGTTTGAAGCAATTGAATCGGCGACGCCATTCGGAGCCAAAGGATTGATCACTATTGGTGAAGAAGGAAAAGTGAAGCTGTTTGACCGACACAGTGGAAAGCTTCTCAAGTTTAAGACCGTTTTTTCGTAAGTTTCTTCAACTTTATTTATCACTGCGCTATAAAAGACAAACCTTGATCAATTTGCTAAAAAAAACTCTCAATTCAGAAAATCCGGAGTTGTTATCACCTACAACAAGATTCAAAACGAATTCTTGTGCGCTTCTAACGACCAAAATCTGTGCATCATAGACGCTGATACCCTACGCATCAAAAAGCAACTGGTAGGTTTCAACGATGAGATCTTCTCGGTCGCCCTTATTGCCGATGGAAAGTACTTTGCTGTTGGAGCTAATGCATCAGAGCTTCGCGTCTACGATAGGCAGTCATGGGAGTGCTTTTTGGTTGAAGGTAGGCATCGCATTTTGTACTCTGTGCATGTGCTCCTATAGGTCACTCTGACAGTATCCTGGCCACCTGCGCTGCACCTTTCAACAGCAACATCGTCGCTACGTCATCAAAAGACGCTTCAGTAATTATCTGGAAGCATGAGCAAGTCGAAGACTCGAAGAACCGCGATTGCGGCTTGAAGAAGGTTGCTCTCGCCACAGGTCACGAGAAACTGGTCACCGATGTAAAGTTCAGTCGGTCGCAAAAAGCTCCTTTCATCGTTACCGTATCCGATGACATGATGCTGAAGTTGTGGTCACTAAAAGAAGTGGTCGAGTTGAACAAGAAGAAGGACACTGAAGTGTAAGCATTTCAGGCTATTTGCAATCACGTTAGGGTCATATTTCAGTCTAAAATTGACCGCTGATTCGACTCTTATGGCCACGCCAAGGAGGTCACCTGTGTGGATATCAGCCCCAATGATAAGCTCTGCGTGACGGGCTCTATGGAGAAAATTGTAAAATTGTGGCATATCAACACCGAGAAGATGCAACTCGGTATTGCTGGCAGTCTTCAGGGACATAGGCGTGGTGTGTGGTCGGCCAAGTTCTCCCCTAACGCTCAGAATGTCGTCACTGCCAGCGGTGATTGCACGATCAAGATATTCTCGATTTCTGACCTGAGTTGTGTGCAGTCGTTGTCCGGTCACGATTCTGCTGTCTTGAAGGTAGACCTACCTTCCCATAATCCTCGTTCTACGCTTATCTCAGGTCTCGTTCATCAATAATGGTCATCAACTGGTGTCCGGAGACGGTGAGGGCCTCTTGAAGGTGTGGTCGGTTGATAACAGCGAGTGCACGAAGACCTTTGACGCTCATTACTCGAAACTCTGGGCGTTGGAGGTCCTGGAAGGCCCCGAAGCTACGCAGATTGTTTCAGCAGGTGCAGATGGCCGTGTGATCGTATGGGAGGATATCTCCGATGAGCGGCGAGCGGAGGAGGAGCAGAAGTATGCAGAGAAAATGGCCAACGAGCAGAAACTTTCAAACTTTATGGATCAGGAGCGTTATGGTGAAGCGCTCGCTTTCGCTCTTACTCTTGCCAAGCCTTACCAGTAAGTTAACGTATAGTTTAGCCTCATTTCTATTTTTAATCGATTAGCACATTGAAAATCGTGAACAAGCTGATTGACAAGCAAACCGACGACCTCCGGAAGGTGATCTTCGACCTCGACAAGGAGCAAGTGGCTATCCTGCTCGATTTCACATCGCAGTGGAACACGAACAGTCGTTCTTGTCTCGCTGGTCAGACCTGCTTGAACCACATTCTCCGCAGCAACACACCTCAAGAGCTCCTGAAACTGCCAAACATCAATACCATCATCAAATCGCTCTTACCCTACACAAATAGGTATACCGAAATTTTTGTTCTTTACCTATTTTGGTTACTTTAGGCATTATGATCGGATATCACGTGCTCGGGTGGACTCCTTCCTCCTCCACGACACGATTGCCAGAGCGGTCTGTGAGAAAGAACACAAAGAAAACTAGAATTGTTATCGTTTGTTGTTATTTCGTTATTGTTAACTTTTTCATTGTTAAATTTGTTGATTTGGGGTTCGACCCCACTTTGGTTCTATTAGCGTTTTAACGCTTCCTACCTGTTTTTCTGTACAATTCAGTAATGGCTAAAGCGGATTTCGATTTTTAGGTAGGGTACAACAGATTAAAGATGGCTTCGAAAGCACAAGAAGTTGTTGACGATTCGATTCTGATGGAGCAGAATGACGACGATGAGATGCCCGAACTCATCGAGACCGATCCCGATCAGGGGCTCCCGTCGTTGATCGAGCAGTACACGAAGGATGATGTTGATGAGGAGGGATTCACAAAGGTAATTTATTAAATTTATTACGTCGACTTTGACCAAAACGTTAATATTTCAGCTGAAATCTCGAAAACGCAAAGCCAAGCCATCTGACGATGTCGATATGGATATGGAGGAACCCATCGGAGAGGTCGCCGAAGCCCCTAAACAGAAGAGAGGAAAAGCAGACAAGACTGAAACTCGCAGCATCCCCGTCCCTCCCCACCGCATTGCTCCCCTCAAAGCCGAATGGGTGAAGATTTTCACCCCAGTTGTTAAGCATCTCGGATGCCAGATCAGGTAGCGGACAACTAAATCAGAGTTCATTCTTTTTGATTACGGTAATTTAGATTCAATTTGAAGTCCCGTAAAGTGGAGCTCCGTAACGGCGAGAAGATGAGTGACCTCAACCACCTTCAGAAGGCACATGACTTTGTGAGAGCCTGTGTGCTTGGATTCTTGGTCGAGGACGCCATGGCCCTCGTCCGACTAGATCATCTCTTTTTGGAGACCTTCGAAGTCAATGATGGTAAGGTTTCTTAAATTTTTAAACGAGTATTAGACGTTCACGAACATTATTGACGATAAATTCCAAAATTGCGACTATTAACCTGTAATGTTTTAGTGAAACCCCTCAAGGGAGACCATTTGAGCCGCGCAATCGGTCGTATCGCCGGAAAAGATGGCCGCACCAAACTCACGATCGAAAATGTCACGAAGACTAGAATTGTGCTCGCAGACAGCAAGATTCACCTGCTCGGCTCGTTCCAGAACGTCAAAGTGGCGAGAAATTCAATTTGCAGTCTGATTCTCGGAGCGCCGCCATCCAAGGTCTATGGCAGTTTGCGCAACTTCGCAAGCCGAGGATCGGGTCGTCTGTAACTCACACCGGCTGCGGCGGCGGCCTAAAGATGCGTTATATTGTTATTCATTTCTTGTTGTTTTCCTTGTTGTTGACACATCGTTATCGTTGAGCACAAAGTTTTTGTTTGGTTGATAAACAAAATATAACAATGTTTGGTTGATAAACAAAATATAACACGATAATAGATATAGGACGATATAACTGTTCCTACGGTTAATACAAACATTAGAGGTATGTGCGCAAAATGTCCATCAACCGAATTCGGAATGAAGCCAAATCACGAGGAGACAGACGATCAGCGGTCTGAGTCACCAGCTCAGCCATTGCCAACGCCTCGCGCTCTCTAACACTTGTCATTGCAGCAACCATCCGGTTCTCCTGGTCCAGTTGCACGGCAGCGTTGGCCACGGCCGTGGTGACCGCGTCCGCTTCAGCTCCGACAATAGGATTCGTGACCACGTTGAGCTGAACGAATTCGTTAATTGAGATTACGATGTAAGCTCGACTTACGCCTAGATGACGTTGACCGACGGTGTAATGAACTTGTGGCGCTGGAGTATCATCGTAACGAGGTTTAGAGACGGCGTTCCGCTGGGCAATCTGAAATTGAACGGATTATCGCATTTTCGACAATCTTGAATTATTATGAATCAAAATCATATATTGTAATTCATTAATTCAAATTCAAGATTTAGCTCGACTTACACCTAGATGATGCTGACCGACTGTGTAATGAACTCGTGGAGCTGGAGTATCATCGTCATGAGGTTCAGAGACGGCGTTCCGCTGGGCAACTTGGTTTGGAGACTGAAATTAAACGGATTATCGTAAATTAAATCTTTTGCCTCAACATACGCTTTGCTCTGATTGAGTAGACGAATTGTCGTCCACATCTTCCAGATAGTTTCGAAGCGATCCAGGAATATAGCCTGAAGAAGACGAAGCCTTTCGTGCAGGTGGTTTGTTTGAGCGACGAACCATCTGACACGATTTTGATTATTCACGTAGCACGTATCGCGCGCACCGACTACACACGAGAACGTTGAAAAATCATTAAAAAACTGACGAAAATTGAAACTTCGCAATCGGAACACACACGTTGCAGCGTTTGCAAAATCCGCAAAGAAAGAGACGCGGAAAAAGCCACGCTGGTGCAGACATAGACACCGTAAGTTGTCGCTTCAGGACTGTGCAGAGGAAACATCAGACGTTCGTTTATCTGCGGAAATTGGTCACATTCCGAAACGCATTGAAAATCAATTCCGCTCTGACTAAAGTTGGGCTTTCGTCATCGGAACACACACGTGGAGCGTGCAGCGTTTGCAACATCGAAACACGGAAGTTGAGACGCACCCGTGAGCCACACGTGCACACACGTCGTTCCGGGAATAAACGGAACATCGCACATTCGTTTCTCTGCGGAGATTTTGCACGAAATACATTTAAATTCCTCATTTACTGCAACAAAATTAGATACAAAACACATTCCGATCTTCCTCCGTCTTCTCCAGCGCGAAATTCGCTCCTAGCAGCTCCGGAAATCAAAAAATAAAACTCAGAGATCGGAAATCGGATTTACCTGTTGAGTTTCCTCTCGCGATAACTTCCGATCTGCTCGCTGAACGCGCAGAGATTGTCCAGGTCAGCCAGCGTCTTCGTTTTGTGCATCAGCGCGTGGTCAGCGTGACACGAACGGCAGAGAAGAGAATCCTGGGAATAGGCGGCGATTTCGAGGCGAAATTGATGGATTTCCAGCTCACCTTGGTCAGAAACGCCTTCGAGCACGTGAGGCAGAGGTAAACAGCGCGTTGTTCGCGATTCATCGCGCTGCAGCAGCCGCAGGAGAGAAGCGTCGCTCCCGCACTCATCTTCGTCTCTCGACCGAATGGACGCCGCGCGCCGCGCTTCTCCCGCTTTTGCACTTTTACGTCTCTGGCCGCTGCACTGACGTCTCTGGCCGCTGCACTGAGTTGTCTGAGATTTATTCGCGATAACAAGAAACTAAACGATGAACAACTATTGAGGTCATTTAGTAGCCAGGAGCAGTGCGAGGCAGAGGGCAGTGATCGCAGCCCCCCTTGGGTCCCTCCTCGCCCGCAGGTCCCTGAGATCCGGCTTCTCCGTTCTGTCCGGCGACGCCATCCTTGCCGGCGTCTCCCTGGGGACCTTGAGGTCCGGCCTGGCCGGGTTGTCCGTCGGCGCCAGCGGGTCCATCGGATCCGGGGGCTCCTGGAGCTCCAGCGGGTCCCGCAGGTCCAACAGGTCCGGGCTTCTCGATGACCTGGCCGGGGGCTCCGGCGCGCCAGCTTGGCCGGCAGCGCCGTTGTCTCCCTTCGGTCCCGCGGGTCCTTCTGGTCCGGCCTCTCCGTTGGCTCCGGGGGCGCCGTCCTGGCCGCGAGCTCCGGCGTTGCCGTTGGGTCCCTTGGGTCCGGCGTTTCCAGCTGGTCCAGGGGTCCGGCGGGGCAGTCGAAGCAGAAGTCGGCTTCCGTGGGCACCGCGTTGGGAGCAGCGTCGGGTCCGTTCTGTCCGTCGTTTCCTGGCGCTCCGTCGTGACCTAAAATGACGAATTTAGTCGAGAATTAAGCGAGAGTAAGCTACCGTCTTGGCCGTCCTCTCCCTGAGGTCCGGCAGGGCCAGCGAGGCCAACTCCGCAGCTGCAGCACGATCCCTGAGGCTCTGAAACGACGACTCCGCCTCCAACTCCGGCATCAGTTGGCGCGTCGTATCCTCCGGTCTCCGTGGTGACAGCATGAGCGCGGCTGCGAACTCCGCTCATTCCACTGGCACGTTGGTAGGCCGAGCGCTTCAGACGTCCCTGGAAAGCTCCAGCGCGCTGAAGACGCGCATACTCCTGCCAGAGATCATCGGCGCGGTGCTGACAGAAGTTCACTTCGTCCTGGAGGCTCGACTGGACGCTCTGCATGTAGTTGTAGAGCATCGGAACGGCGATGATGGCGGTGAGCGTGGCGACGGTCGAGATTGCCACGCCAAAGAACGCCATGCGCTTGAGCGACTCAGCTTCGCGGTGGTTCTCCATTGCCAGATTGGTCGATGGATAAGGAATCAGCGAGTTCTTTGCGTCTTTTATAGTCGTCCTAGAAGGCGGACGACGAAAGAAGGAAGCAAAAAGATGCCCGCGGGGCAGGTAAACAACCGGTTTAGGAACGTGGTCGGGTGATGCTTGTTCCTTTTGATCTTAGATCTCCTTTTTCTGCAGAATTTTGGCTAATTTATAGCTGTTAGCGCGTCCCAACCGCAGTCTTCTTTCGTATTTATGCAATTAACAGCCAGAAAAATAAAAAAAAATGCGGAACTTGAAAAAATCTGCATAAAAAGATACTCATCTAAGCGTGAAGCGATGCTATCAGCTGATAAACGACTTGCGCAACGTGAACACCACGAACCTATCGCCCGCGGGGATCAACGCGAAAAACGAGGCGGACGGGCTCGCCCGAGCGCCCGGGTACTTAAACGAGGCGACCAAACGGAAGAGAAGACAAGTGAAGATGGAGGACCCGAAGCAGCAGCACCGCGAAGCCGAGAGCCTCAAGAAGCTCGCCTTCTTCGGCATCGCCGTCTCGACGATCGCCACCCTGACCGCCATCGTCGCCGTCCCGATGCTCTACAACTACATGCAGAGCGTGCAGTCCGCGCTCCAGGAGGAGGTCAACTTCTGCCGCCACCGCACCTCGGGTCTCTGGGACGTCTACGGCCAGATTCAGCCCGGAAATCGTCTGAAGCGTGACGCTCATCGCCGCGCCTACGGCACCACTTCCTACGATGGCGGAGTCGACGCGGGCGTCGTGGCGATCAGCGAAGGAGTCGCGCCTCAGGGATCGTGCTGCAGCTGCGGAGTTGGCCTCGCTGGCCCCGCCGGACCTCATCATACCTAAATTTTCAACTAAAATCGTCATTTTAGGTCACGATGGAGCGCCAGGAAACGACGGACAAAACGGACCCGACGCTCCTCCCAACGCTGTGCCCACGGAAGCCGACTTCTGCTTCGACTGCCCCGCCGGACCTCCTGGACCCGCTGGAAACGCCGGACCCAAGGGACCCAACGGTAACGCCGGAGTTCGCGGCCAGGACGGCGCACCCGGAGCCAACGGAGAGGCCGGACCAGAAGGACCCGCGGGACCGAAGGGAGAGAACGGCGCTGCCGGCCAAGCTGGCGCGCCTGGAGCCCCCGGCCAGGTCATCGAGAAGCCCGGACCTGTTGGACCTGCGGGACCCGCTGGAGCTCCAGGAGCCCCCGGATCCGATGGACCCGCTGGCGCCGACGGACAACCCGGCCAGGCCGGACCTCAAGGACCCCAGGGAGACGCGGGCAAGGATGGCGTCGCCGGACAGAACGGAGAAGCCGGATCTCAGGGACCTGCCGGCGAGGAGGGACCCAAGGGGGGCTGCGATCACTGCCCTCTGCCTCGCACTGCTCCTGGCTATTAGAAACGTTCCTGTTCTTGTTGTTGTACAGACCAATAAAACACCGTATAGTTCAATTTTGAGTCGGCTCTGTTTACAGCCCAATCCTGTTCGAGTACATCCAGTTTATTCTCGTCGATTACTACGATCAAAGAAGTCAAAGGCACCAGGAGACATATGTATAGACAAACAAACAAACAGACATCAGAAGATCATTTCCTGAGCAAGAGGATCATCGGCGGCTTCTTAGTAGCCAGGAGCGGTGCGAGGAGGAGGACAGTGATCGCAGGCGCCGCTTTGTCCCGGTGCTCCGAGTTGACCATTCGATCCGGGAGGTCCTTGTTTTCCAGGATATCCGTCTCTTCCCGGGTCTCCTTGCGGTCCAGGTGGGCCTGGTCTGCTCGAGCCGGGCTGTCCGGGCTGACCAGGGATTCCAGGTGCTCCGTTGGGTCCTGGAGGTCCTGGAGGACCAGGAATTCCAGCGCGTTCCATGACTGTTCCCGGGGTTCCGGGCGTTCCTGGACTTCCGGGGTATCCGGCCTGTCCGGGAGGTCCTTGCGGTCCTTGAGGACCTGGGGGACCTGGCTGCGCAGGTGCAGCGTCTTGACCTGGGCTTCCTGGATTGCCAGGAGGCCCCTTGGGACCGGGATTTCCAGGTCGACCGGCGGGAGCGAGTGGACAATCGAAACAGAAGTCGCTTTCCTTGGGAACGGCGTTGGGAGGCGCGTCGGGACCAGGATAACCGTCATTTCCGGGAGCTCCATCGTGACCTAGAATGTACTTTGTAGATCGCACACGTCGCTTTTAGCGCTTACCGTCCTGTCCAGGCTGTCCCGGCTGTCCAGGAGATCCAGCGGCGCCAACTCCACAACTGCAACACGTGTTCGCGACGGGGAAGTGACTGCGGCGTCACTGTACGGATTCGCTGGCGGCACATTACTGTAGCCACCGTACGTCTGATACTGCGTGCTAGCGGCTCTGGCGCGGTTCCTCGTGTGCGGATGCACACGCTGGCGTTGATTCAGCTGCTGCTGGAATTGCTGCTGATAGCTTGAGCGCTTCAGACGTCCTCCGGAGATTGGCTGAATTCTCGTGTACTCCTCCCAGAGTCCGGAGGTCCGATGGCGGCAAAAGTCGACTTCGGTTTGAAGGCTCGACTGCACGTATTGCATGTAGTTGTAGAGCATCGGAACGGCGATGATGGCGGTGAGTGTGGCGATCGTGGAGACCGCGATGCCGAAGAACGCCAGCTTTCGGAGGCTTTCCGCCTCGCGCATTTGCGATTTTTCGTCTGTCATTCTGAAATGGGTGGTGTTAGGCTTGAAATGACTCATCTGAGAGCTAGGTCTGCTAGGTGTTCAACTTTACGACCCAAATTTAGGCTAGGGCTGAACTAATAGCTGAACTAGGGCTGAAATAGGCCAAATATAGTACAGTAGATGAGCGTATGCTAAAACCACTCAAAGGCTTAATTAGCACGTTTTGTGCGCTAATCTAAGAGCCGCAGAGCTCCAATATCTCAATTTGACAATATTGATCTTGCTGCTGCTGCTGCTAGGTCGCAAATTGAGCTCATGGTCTGCGCTAGGATCATTTTTAGCACCAAAACTGCAAGATCCACTTAAGTGGTCAACCTTACGACCCAAATTTGGGCTAGAGCTAAACCAATAACCCCAATTTCAGGCCAAATAGAGCGCGGTAGATGAGATTAAGCTATACCCTTGATATCCAAGTATTTTTAGACACGTTGGCCTATTTTGTGAGCTAACCATAAGCCTTAGAGATCGGAATAACTGATTTTCATCAAAAAACCCTCCTACCAACCACGTACAACCCTTACCAGCGCACTCAACAAGCTGAAACATTCGCAAACAAACAAACCTCAAGTTCAAGAGCTCTCCAAACGCTTCAAGTCTTCAGTAGCAGTACCGGCAGCGCCTCCTGAGTTGTTCAACCTTGAGGGAAGGTGGAATGAGAAGACAGCTCACAATCTCTGCTGCGGCGCCTCTTCGGAAGACTCTTAAATATCCACGCGCGCGCTCACCCGGAGGGAGGGAATTTAGCCCCGGGGCACTTTCGTTTTTCGCGTTCGCGCTGAGGGAGGAGCGAAGAGCGCGAATTGAGTGAATTGTGCGGTGGAGAGCAGCTCTCTTACGTAACAAGCCGAACGATAATCTATCCGTTTTGGGATTGCACCTCAACTTTTCATCCTCGCGCGCCAAAACTGGCTTTCACGATCGCTATGAGCGGCGGCGGCTCAAGGCTGCCTGCATGGTAATTGTGGCGTTGGGGCGCTTCGCGAGTCAACAGAGTGATCGGATTAATTGTCACCGCGGAGCGCTCACTAATGGTCGCGGTCGAACGAGCGAATTAGAGAAAAGTTGTCGCGTGGATGAGGAGAAATGCGCTGTTTTTTTGGGAAAAAGTGGCCGGCGGAGGTCAGAATGACACGCTTAATGGGATGCTGTGGTGTGAGATGCGGGGATTAGGCGCGATTTCCTGGGGATTCCGGGGGTGGATGTGAACGGAAATGGTGTTGTTTGATGATGTATGAATCATGCGTTGATTTGGGCTACAAATTAACGAGTAGGCCAAACGTAGCAGGCGGGAATTGACGTTAATTAAGCGTTGTTCGGGTCGATACACGACGATTTGGCATACAAACGCACCAAAAAGACTTGGGCAATCTTAAGATCTAGGTATTAAAAATATTTAGACGTTGTTTTGGCACACACGTTGATAGAGTACGGTACAAACTAGGCCTAACAATTAGGAGTTAACGTTTAGGCGTTGTTTTGCAACTTGCGGTTATCATCAGATCAATTTTTCAGATCACGGCGATTGAAGCTAAAATAGACTACAGTAGACTACGGCTTGGCTGAATGTAGCAGCAAGAAATTGACGTTACTTAAGCGCTATTTTGCCGCAGAAAAAGGCTTAGAAAAGGTCAGTTTGCTATACTGGATTTCAGCACCTGATTTGCTGTCTAAATAGCCACGTTGACTGATCAAGCAGTTTCCATGCTTACAGTAGACCAAAATCCCCTCCTCGCAACATAACCTTGAAATCCGCACTTTTGCTGCGTCAGACGCCACTTCACTTTCTCCACTTTTTACGTCATTTTTTCACCCGCTTTTTGTTTCTCTCCGCAACCTTTCGATTGACGCTTAAAACGTCTTAAACGCAGTGTCGATTGACCCTGTGTGAACAGGTTCCCGCACTCGTTGTCAGCCGGAAATGAGCCACTCCCGAACCGTGTGTGTGCGATGACCCTCACTCGTTCCTTTCGGTTTCAGTTGCGGCGGCGACCTTGACGGCGACTCGGTTCCTTTGCCGAAGGTTTCTAAAAGTGTGTAAAGTGGCCAGTTTAGTGGTTTTGGTGGTCGCAAATGAAAAGGAACGCTTTGAAGCAAAGCCTAGAGCTGTACAGGCTTACAGTAAGCTCAATTCCGAGTCTATGTGTGTGGCCAATATGTTGAATTTGTACTAAAAGGCCCAACTGACCGTCCGCTTTGAGCTAATGCTCGTTGTGGTCTGTTACAAGCAAAAATCCATCCTAAATCGTCGTATTTCGCTAGTCAATCAACTCAATTTGACTTGTTTGGCGAATTTTCAGCCATTTTTGCTCTTCGAACACCAGTTCAACCTCAACAAAAGCCTCAGAATCGAGCTAGCGCTCTGTGCAAACTGCCACTTATGTTCGTTCATTCAGGTTTGAACGCCGGGCAAGCGTCATAAATTAACTCGAGTGTCACATCGTTTTGGTCAACTCCACACACGCTAATACATCCGCCGCCGCTGCCGCGCGATCCCGGCAGGGTGTCCGCGCTGGAATCGGTTCAAAACCGGTCGAAACCTGTCACTCCACCATCGCAAACTCCTCACCGCGAGGCGTCCATCGAGTTGAGCCTCGCGCTCGCTCGAGCACGAGTTCCTTGCATGCAAAAAACCAGCTTCCATTCAAAACTTTGTTTGTGACCAGCGAGTGACTTGAGCAGCTTGCCAACAGGCTGCAACTGTAAACCATTTGTGCAACAATTAGATGGGCTGAGCGCAGGCTGCGCACGCCTAAAAAGAGTTCAAGAGACGGGCGGTGGCGAAGGCGGCAAGGTCATTCGAAGGAAGCGACTGATAATTACCGGAGAACTCGTTTCACGGATGATTAGAGCTTGTGAAAACGCTGAATTGCATCGAATTTATTGCTGAAGATCATATCGAGCGGATTTTCTCTAATATCCAGGAGCAGTGCGAGGCACAGGGCAGTGATCGCAACCGCCGCCGTTTCCGTTGGGGCCAAGCTGTCCGGGCGCACCGGGACCACCGGCGTTTCCAGGGTGTCCGTCGTTTCCGGCGCCACCGGGAGGTCCAGAAGGTCCTTGTTGACCGGGATGTCCGTCTTGGCCAGGGGCTCCAGGGGCTCCGGGAGCGCCAACAGGTCCGGCAGGTCCAGCGGGTCCAGCGGGGCCGGTGCCCTCGTGGAGTTGACCGGGAGTGCCAGGTGCACCGGCGAATCCAGGTGCTCCGGGGGATCCTTTGGATCCAGCGGGTCCAGGAGGTCCAGGAGGTCCGGGGATTGCTCCTCCGCTGCTGTGTCCAGGGGCGCCAGGCGCTCCGGGAGCTCCCTTGGGTCCGGGGCGGCCAGCGGGTCCAGCGGGTGCCTCTTCGCAGGTGAAGCAGAAGGAGCTGGCGTCGGGAACGTCGTTGGGTTTCGCGTCAGGTCCGGGGAATCCGTCGTTTCCGGGGGCTCCATCATGTCCTAAAAAGGGCGCAATTAGAACAATTCAAGCTACAGTAGCCAATACCATCGTTTCCATCAGTTCCTGGGGGTCCGGGAGGTCCGGCGGTGCCAACTCCACAGCTGCAGCACGATCCTCCGCCGTTGTTCGAGACGCTGACTCCACCGCCGATGCCGGCATCGGGACCAGTGCTGTAGCCGCCGCCAATTCCGGCATTGTAGCCGGTTCCTTCGGTACTGTAGCTGGTGGCTCCACGAGCAACAGCGCGACGGCTGTGGCCGGTGTATCCCTCGCTGCGGTGGTACGCCGCGCGCTTCAGACGTCCGTTGAATCCTCCAGCGCGCTGGAGATTCGTGTACTGCTGCCAGAGGTCATCGGTGCGTCGTTGACAGAAGTGAACTTCCTCTTGGAGGGTCGCCTGCACGCTCTGCATGTAGTTGTAGAGCATCGGGACGGCTACGATTGCGGTCAGCGTGGCTACGGTAGAGATGGCGACGCCGAAGAACGCCATGCGCTTGAGGTTGTCCGCATCGCGGGCGAGTTGCTTCTCGTTTTCCATATTCTAAACACACGAATTAGAGCTGCTCTACAGTACTCCTCGCAGATGGGAGAACTCACCGTTTTGGCAACAACCGAGACGAGAATGGTGCCATCTCCGCCGAGCCGACTTCCTTTTAAACGCCCTCGCAAACCGGTCTACATCGCCATTTTTTGTTGCTCTGTTACACCGTCTTTCATTCGCCGTTAGGCAGCGAGAGGCTAATGGCCTCCGTCGCTGCCGTCCGCCGCCGCCAGATGCTCGATGTAAAGTTGCCTTTGTTTACAAATTTCGAGAGTTTTCGCACGTTCCTCTGTGGGCTTTAAGATTGCTGTACTGTAGCACCTCAGATCTACAGGATAACCATTCGTATAGAAGTGGTGACGTCATCCAATCACATAAACAACGCAGTTAATCACTTCGTTTAGCGGAAAATGACCTTGATTGGCACAAACGCAATTTGCAGAGAGAGAGAGCAACAGAGGAGAGGAGAGGACTTGTTTGCTGCTGCTGCGTTGAAGTACCGTAACATTGCGGAATTGCGGAACGTTTCTATAAATGGAAGAGGCAAAAAACATGAAAAGGTCATTTTAAGTGTGATTGATGTGCGAATTGTGGATCCTGTGAGCAGCACCGATCTATGGTCCGAACAGGGTAGGTTGAAGGCGGCTTGTTTCCCGACACAGATTGTGTTTTGATAAGATCGGCGCCAAACATCGCAAAAGGTGTGAGAGAGTGACATCATTTGAGGCGAGTTTCAAGTGTGTTTGCGCCGGATCAAGGTCAGAAAAGAGCAATTTTGATTCAATTGCTTGTAGGCCGTTGTTGAGTCAAAATTCACGCTTTGAAGGAGAGGCAAATGAGGTTATTTAATAGCTTGGAGCAGTGCGCTGTTTGTGCTGGCTGCCTGATTTGGAGAGTTATTTGAAAGTTGGTCGACAATCCAGGGATTGCTTAATGTCCGCTTCTCAATGACTTGATTGAAAGCTCGAAAGCTGACTAGCAGCGAGATAGTCGAAACCAAAAAGGAAGCAGCCAATAATCGAGGTTGATGGATCACATTTTAATTAACTTAAGCCAACGTCAACATCGCTAGGGAGGCAAGGTAACAGACTGGCTAATTGACTGAGTCAAATGGAT
Source organism: Steinernema feltiae (assembly GCA_007213375.1). NCBI lineage: Eukaryota > Metazoa > Nematoda > Chromadorea > Rhabditida > Steinernematidae > Steinernema > Steinernema feltiae. Next base: position 41,715 of record MQUG01000152.1, read on the forward strand.
CGAAAATGGTCGTTTCGATGGCCTTTTTCGATTGCATAAAAACTGAGACCAAAAGTTCAAATGCCTCATAATTCACTTCCTCTTTGCTCTAAACCGACGCTTTCAGCTTACAAACAGGCTCAATCACATGTTTCTACCAGCATCCGGGGTGTTACAACACCAAACAGACTGGCTAATTGACTAGGTCAAGATCGAAAATTGTCTTTTCGATTGCCTTTATCTTCAGTTGCGACACTCTCGCTCATCAATGAAAACCTGAATCTGATAATTGAAAATTTCATGTTTTGTTTTTTCCTGAACTGCGTCTCGTCAAGAGTCGTTATCGCTGATCGCTGATCGCCTCGTAGTCCAATGATAGAAACCAATTTAACGAAATTGACCACGTTGCATTTTTTGTACAGATCGGCTGACGTTGACGTTGAACTTGCAAACCGAGAGAAGCTCAGCTGCCTGTCCCAAAAACGATTTGCCAGGAGAAGCGCTAGCGGAGCTTTGTTCATCGGGAAGATCATCCAGATCAGCATGGCATTCGAGATCCCTGTTCCCAATAAGATCGATTTCAGGAAATCACCCTGTGTCCTTCTAAAAAACAGAGTCCAGAAGTTCAAAGAACTGAATTTTGACTTAGAAATTAACGGTTTCCTTGGCTAAAAGAGTTCCGCCACAGGAAGCGCTATAGGAGCTCTTATTCAGAACACCAAGATGCTCTGCATAATTATTCAAGATCTTCGAAATACAACAAATTGGATTTTAATCATTTTTTTAGTCTATCAATCGTAAAACGTGCTATCGTGAAGCCCGACACTGATCTCCTAAAAAACTGAGACCAAAAGTTCAAATGCCTCATAATTCACTTCCTCTTTGCTCCAAATCAACGCTTTCAGCTTACAAACAGGTTCAATCACATGTTTCCACCAGCATCCGGGCGGTTACAACCACCTACAACCTATCCTTTCACCTCTGCCGCCCTTTTCGATTCCAGAGTGAATGGAACTCTCGTCTCTACAATTCCGAATCTCGAAAACACCGCAAACCGGTTCATCGCCTCTCGCTGCTCCACAAAAACGGCGCAGAGGTTAATGAAAGCGAGATGCCCACGTCGTCATCGTTGTCATCGCGCTGCTGCCGTCGGCGCCGCCGAAGGACATTTGAGAAGAAAATTAATGAGAGGCGAGTAGCGGCGCAAAAAGCGAAAACGAACTCCGGGGATCGCGTTTCGGCGAACCTGTTCGCCGCCGTCGCTCGAGTGTTTGAAACGCTCCCAACAACCGTTTGTTTGTGCGTCGTTCGACGGTTTTTGGGCGCTGTAATCGCGGGGCTTAGAGTAGCAGCAGGCAACGGCAGGCGCAGAGCGTCGCAAGAAACGCACCAAAAAATGTGTTAACCTTGAGAATGTAACACCTCGATGACCGTTCGTTGACTTTGGCCTCAAGGTCGTGACTAAACAGTTCCTGGTTGTGTGGCTCTAGGCCACAGAAGCGGCCAAACCAAGCTGAAAGGATTCTAGCATAGCCTAATGAAGCTCGCTTTCGCGTAACAGACACAGCGGCTGCACCGGTGTGACCAGGAAAAAGATGACCAACCGGTTCTTGAGCGAAATAGGTTGCTAGAGGACGTATAAAAGCCGCTGGATATGATGGAACGGCATCATTCTCGACCTCGCTTCTCTTCGCTCCAATCGTGTGCTGCTAACGCGTTCTACATTCGCTCCTAATTTCAGGCCATGGACACTGAGAAGCTCATCGCTCGTGAAGCCGACAACACCAAGCGCATCGCCATCTTTGGCGTCGCTGTCTCGACGGTCGCGACTCTCACCGCGATTGTTGCCGTCCCGATGCTCTACACGTACATGCAGAGTGTGCAGTCGAGCCTCCAGGAGGAGCTCCACTTTTGCCATCATCGCGCCTCGGGACTCTGGGACAAGTACAGTAACCTGCAGGACAACGGATTCCCGGGACGTCTGAAGCGTTCGGCCTATGGAAACGGATACAACGGTGGATACAACCAGGGTGGAAACGGTGGTTACAACGGCGGAAACAACGGCGGCCACGGTGGAAACAGCGGCTACAATGGAGCCAACAATGGAGGTTACAGCGGCAGCAACGGCGGCCACAGTGGAAGCGGCTACAACGGAGCCAACAACGGAGGCTATAGCGGCGGAAGCAACAGCGGAAACGGCGGATACAACGCCGGAGTGAACGGAGGAGGCAGCCAAGGATACAACAACAACAACAACGGCGGTGGATCGTGCTGCAGCTGCGGACATGGCGCTGCCGGACCCCCCGGACCTCCCGGTCAAGAAGGAGCTCATGGACTCGATGGCGCTCCCGGAAACGACGGATTCCCCGGCCGCGACGCTGATTCCGGAAACGGAGGAATGCAAACAGAGCTGTGCATGGTATGCGAAGACGCCGCCCAAGGACCTGCCGGACGCCCCGGACCCAAGGGAGCTCCCGGAGCCCCCGGAAACCCCGGACGCAGCGGTGGAGCCTCGTTCCCCGGACCTCCCGGACCGGCTGGACCCCAAGGACCCAAAGGAATCAACGGAGCGCCTGGAAACGCCGGAGCTCCTGGAGCCCCAGGACAACAAATCGACCGCCCCGGCCCATCTGGCGCTCCTGGACCCGCTGGACGCGTTGGACCCGCTGGAGCTCCCGGAGCTCCCGGCAGCGCCGGTCAGCCCGGACACCCCGGACCTCAGGGACCCGGCGGAGACCGCGGAAACAACGGACGCAACGGAAACGCCGGAGCTCCCGGCGCTCCTGGACAACTCGGATCCAACGGAAACGGCGGCGGCTGTGATCACTGCCCTGTGCCTCGCACTGCTCCTGGATATTAAGAATTGATCGTTGTTTGATTGAAATTTTCAATAAAAATTTTTGCATCATCTTTGGGTTTGCGAAGCAGGACAACTTGGCGCTGGACGACTTGGCGTTGAGCAATATTAGGGCTTCGTACTAAGTGCAGGCTTAGGGCTAGAAGCTGCCGCAGGGTTTGCCGGCCAACTTAGATTGCTCGGCGCCAAGTCGTCCAGCGCCAGGTTGTCCCGCGCCAAGTTATCACGTACCGTTTTGTTTGACTTCTTGTAGCTACCGTTTTTGGCTAATTCTCGGCGACATGCTGGTCAGCCTGATTACTCGATTCAATGTGTGATTAGCCTAGAGCTAAGTTTAAGGACTAGGCTTTACGACTTGGCAAGATGTTGACGTTGTTGTCCTGCTTCTTCTTGGTTAGACAACTCTAGCCTGACTACGGTACGTGCAATGCAATGCGCGTTTCTGACATTGCCATTTATAACGCATCGCATTATCACTATTTAAGCTCTCAACTCCGCAGATCGTTTCACATTCGAGAACGATGGAGTTTGTCCCGTACGCCTTCTGCGAAAAGGTCGTCGGAATCTTGGCGGAGCCATCGCATATGGATGGCTTGAAGAGTCCGATCTGGCAAAGAGCCGTCCAGAATGAGGCTAGCAATCGGCGCAATTTTGACGTCTTTTTCGGATATACGGGCGAAGAATGGAATTTAAGAATCGCCAAAAGCAACCATTTCCGAACCATCTCACTAGAAGAACTGTGTAATGGTCCCAATAAACGGCATCATCGTATCGTCTACATTGGTATCAAACATCCGATTCTCATACAAACCTTGTTTGATCAGTTTGATCCCGAAAAAAACTTTACCATGACGCTCAATTTCGAAGAATTGAAAAAAGCGGTCAAGCGCACTCTTCCGTTCATCAACATGGCAACACTGCGTTTGAATAGATCACGTGATATGCAGCCTGCGCCATTAGAACCTTTCTTGGAACTCCTCTCACTGTACGATACCTCTTCAATTCGAGAAATCAGCGTTTCCGCAGATCCGCTGATTGCGAGTTACGAAGCAATCCTCATGAAGAAGATGAAAACGGACTCGATGAAGTGGATTTCTGTGGACCAGGGACCCGAAATCCGCATTTCCGCTCCTCTCCAATCGGCGCTTGCAGCGTTTGCTTTGGAAAACCCTCACTGCGGATTCGACCTCGACTGGAAATGCGCGGTTTTCTCACGTGAGTTCTTCACTCAGCTTTTTGAAAGTCACGTCAGCGGAACCTTTATTGGTTACTTCAATTTCACGTTGTATGATCTAGAAGAGTTCCGAAAAAGTAGCCAAGTTCAGACCGGTACAGATCTTTTTAGCTGTTCTTCTTTTATCACGTGGAATCGAGAAGACGGCGTCCAAGTTACAGTTAGAGACTTGGATACCGACGCAGGAAGACGTTTAGAGATTGATTTCAACGCTTTGTCCGCATGAAATGTGGAAAACGGTGTAGAAAGTGAGAAGATTGAGGGCGCCATTCTTCTGTTCTGATAAAATTCGTCTTTCGATTAAATAAAGTTGTACTATACTTAATCACACTGTAACTACCTTAGGCTCAGCATGGCTGCTCTGCGCTACAGGCCCCAAGAAAGCGCTCAGGACGCTCTCTGCGCGCGCATCCGATCAATTTAATGCTAGCGAGGTCAAAATGCGTCCAAATCTACAAAAAACCGTTTTATTGAGTGCACATGACTTTGATCTTTCGCAAAATTTCGTTCTAACCGACGAGCCAGATGCTCTTTCTCATCTTTTGCATTCGTTGTTTGCCGAGTCGCAGCCCAAAAGACCGCTTCTTCTACAATTAGCAGCCACCGCGAGTCGCGATCGGTTTATCATCGCATCAAAAGGGTCCGATGAGATGATAAGGAAACGCCATTTCGTTCCCTAATGAATTATTGCTGGTTTGTAAGTGTTCGAAAATTGTCAAAATATCAACTACAGTACCGCCGCAACCACTCGCGCACACTCGCGGTGATTGCGTATTCTCGTCCAGTGAAATAGTTTCGAAAGGTTTCACATCTACTGCTAAACTCAACGCTTCTCAGTGATCAAGCTGCATCACTTATCCGGCTTCGATTATCCACTGCTTGTGGACCTGCAATCGCTATTCTCATCTCGTGCACTACGTGGTCTGGCTAAGACTCGTACAATCTCATTATCACGCTCTCGTTCAGTTCACTGCTTGTGAACTATTCTTCTTTCATATTTGCCGTCTTGTTTGTTACTAACTGTTTTGCGTTAATATAATCTTGCTAACCGACACCAGTGAGGTTCGTCCGACAATTGACCGCGTGGCAGCGTATTACGAAAGTAGTGCGAAAAGAGCATTCAAAGCCGTCCTCACATCTTTGATATTTTCTATCTTTATAGCCTCTTTTCGATTGATTTGAATCAAGTAGAGCGCGAGAATTCGCTAGTTTGACGCGAGTGAGGTAAGAAACCTTTCTTAGAGGTTAAACAAGGTCTCCGCTCGGCAGTTTTTGAGGTTAAACAAACGCAAACGACACTTCTCCACAAGCTGATTGTTGCATTCCCAATGTTCAACCAGAGAAAAAAGGTCCTTTGGAATGAGCTAGCAACTCGGATCCAACGGAAACGGCGGCGGCTGCGATCACTGACCTGTGCCTCTCTCTAAGGCAGTTACGGTATGTTAGAGCTAAGTTTAAAGCTAACCGCTTTACGACTAGGCAATCAGTTGAGTGCCAAGTTGCTTCTTCTTGGTTAGACAACTCTAGCCTGACTATGGTACGTGCAATGTAATGCGCAATGCTGGCATTGCTTTTTCGCCATTTATAACGCACCGCATTATCGTCATTTAAGCTCTCAACTCCGTAGATCGTTTCACATTCGAGAACGATGGATTTTGTCCCGTACGCCTTCTGCGAAGAGGTCGTCGGAACGTTGGCGGGTCCTTTGCGTATGGACGGTTTGGCGAGCCCCTTCTGGCAAAGAGCCGTCCAGAATGAGGCAAGCAGTCGGCGCAATTTTAGCATCTATATCAGGTATACGGCCAAAACATGGTCTTTAAGAATCGCCAAAAACTCCCATTCCCCAACCATCTCACTAGAAGAGTTTTGTAATCCTCCCAACAAACGGCATCATCATCGTATCGTCTACATTGCTATCAACCTTCCGCTTTCCACACAAGTCATGTTTGATCATCTGCACAATCGCGAAAATCAGTTCAACTTTGCCATGGCGCTCAATTTCGAAGAATTGAAAAAAGCGGTCCAGCGCACTCTTCCGTTCGTCAACATGGCAACAATGCGTTTGACTAGATCACGTGGTAGGCAGCCTGCGCCATTAGAACCATTCTTGGAACTCCTCGCACTGTACGATACCTCTTCAATTCGAGAAATCGGCGTTTCCAAAGACCCGCTGATTTCGAGTTACGAAGCAATCCTCATGAAGAAGATGAAAACGCAATCGATGAAACTGATTTCTATGCAACAGAGACCCGAAATCCCCATTTCGGGTTGGGTACAACTCACCCCAAGACAACTCACCCCAGGGACAACTCACCCCAGAACATCTCATCCCACCCCAACTCATCCCAGGACAAGTCATCCCAGACTCAACTCACCCCATGGACAACTCATCCCAAGCACAGCTCATCCCCAAGACAACCCATCCCATCACAACTCGTCCCCAGAGAATGTGTTAACGTAGATCAATCTGTTCAGTTGAAAAATGTGAGCTAACTACTGACTGTTAGTGACTTTACACGAATTTGGCGCTAAAGTTTTTGAGTAAACTATAGAGTTTTTGACTTGAAACAAGCTCCTAGCGGACAATAACTTTGACATCTGCTATCTGGCATTATTTCAGCTAAGAACAGGATCAAATCCGACGTAGTCAAGCTAAAGCCTAGGACCAGTTAACTTGGTGAATAATGTGCTCGCTGGCTGCGCTCGTGCAAATATCAGTAATCCAACTCTATGGCAGTAGCTGGGCCTAAGTCTAAGACAAGTAAACTTGGAAAGGCTGTTCGTAAATGGATATTGAAAGCGATGGAGCCGCTTAACGATTATGGTTCGCTTTCACCAGACGGCCGCCAGCAGCCGAGTCGGTCGCCACCAGGTTCTCGGAGATCAGCATCGCCGCCGATTAGCGACCGCTAAGCTTTTCGAAGACTCTTTATGTCGCCATTCTTGGGGACGGTTAAAAATCTCCGGACGGCCAAAGTCCTTCACGGGAGGGTTAAAAGTAAATATAGTCAAAGTCGTTGCGTGGGGTGTGCGGTCCCACATGGAAATTGCATTTTTTGTCAGTCCGTCCGTCTGGACAAAAACAACCCATGCGTCTTTTGCTACACTGCTCAATTTCCATGAAGAAAATGCAAAATCTAACAGTACAGCCTTGCTCAGCGGCTCGTGGCGAATCGAACGATCACAAGAGCGTCGCAATTTGCGTTTTCTCATGATCGCATGCCCCAAACGCGCCTGCCGCGCTCGAAACTGCTACTAGTTTATGTAGAACGCTCCTATCTTAGCAAACTTAGGCTCAAACGAGAGCCCACATTCTCCTGCGTATTTCGGGGGTCCGATTTCCCGAAATTTACATTGTGTGCAAAGAAATAACTGATTAACGATTGAAATCCGTGTTCTATTTTGTGTTTCAACTTAAAACCAGAAAAGTTACGTGTTTCGGGAAATCGGACCACCGAAATACGCAGGAGAATAATGTAGCGCCGCGTAGCCTAATAGCTTACAAGTTCAACAACAAGCGCTCTCCAAAAAAACTGCTGATGTGAAGTCAGACAAACCCGATTTTTTTCTTAAAAACTCTTGCCCTTTTGTCGTTGTCGTAAAGTCTTCGCGCTAAAGACTTTCGCGCTAATGTCAAGTCGTCCATTAGTATGTGAATAGACAGACTACGGTGACTGTCGAAAAAGTTTGCAAAATCATGTCACATATGCATTATGAGTGGCACGTTTCGTCTCTCTCAAACAACATCAATGGCTAAACAATTTTTTGTAAATGTTGCGCTAGATTTATCCTACTTCGCTAATTCTTTTGTGTAAAGTCGCTAACAGTTAGTAGTTACCTCACATTTTTCAACTGAACAGATTGATCTACGTTAACACATTCTCTGGGGACGAGTTGTGATGGGATGGGTTGTCTTGGGGATGAGCTGTGCTTGGGATGAGTTGTCCATGGGGTGAGTTGAGTCTGGGATGACTTGTCCTGGGATGAGTTGGGGTGGGATGAGATGTTCTGGGGTGAGTTGTCCCTGGGGTGAGTTGTCTTGGGGTGAGATGGGGTGATCCCGAGTTTGCGCAATGCGCTTAAAATTAAGTACCACAATCCTGGATGTGTATCAGAGATTGTCGCAAAAGGCTGCAATTTTGTTTTAATTCAAAGAATAACCTCACAGTCAAGAGCTTCAGCGTCAGGTTGTTTCAAGAATCGCTCTCAGTGGCGAATATGGAACGAATAAAGATAGCACTACACAACCTATTTGAAGAACCCGGTTTCCGATTCGTCGTAAGGATCGGAAGCCGTCTCTGAAACTGGATATACAGCATGCAATGCTTGAAATTCAAAAGCAATGTTAAAAGCGTAGTAAAGCATCGCTCTGAGCTCATATAAACCATTTTGCACTGTCGTTTGTATTATAAAAATGGATCCCAGCAAAGAAATCTCTGACGTCGTTGCCAGGAGCATAAAGATGCTGAAGCTACACGGTGACAGCGTTGCGACGACTACTATAGATGCATTGCTCACTCAAACTGTTCGACTTCTCTGCACCCATCCGGCCTACATCGACCACACGCAGCATGATTTGGGCAACGATTTTGCCCATCTGGCAAACGAAATCGTTCATGACGTTGTTGAATGCGCATCACATGACGTTGAGAACAAGGCGGATCTTCAGAATCTCGCTCTAATACAGGGTTCCTGGGCCGAAATCGGAAACAAGTATGCGATGATCGATTGGAGCTTACGCACAACTACCATTTGTCGTGACACTGATGTTGACAAGCTGAAAGCTAGAGCGCCAAAGCTCTACGAGCATCTCACCTTGATGAACCCTCCGGAAAGAGCATGCAAAATGTTGGAAGAAATGGGAACTCGGTTTTCATTGACCGACCTGAATGGACTACCTGAATCGGCTTCAGTACAACTAAGTGGATTTTTGAAGCGCCAGCTGCGATCAAAGTAT
>MQUG01000153.1:0-68558 GCA_007213375.1 Steinernema feltiae
CGTCTTAAAGCTTATTCTCGATCCTTAGCATTGCGTCGTTCGTTGAACTCAAATTTTGGCGAAATTCTTACACAAAACTAAAGTGCTGAGGGAAACCGTTTGAACCTTTAATCCACTGCAAAAACTGAATTCCGTAGTTTGTGATGTTCTCAGTTTTTATAGACTTTTGTGCTCTGTTTGACTCTTATTCACTGCCTGAAAAACCAGCTCCCGACTACCGTTATTCTAGCCGTGTTTCAACAATTTTAAACAAAACAGGATGCACTTGAATGACGTCCAAAACGTGCGCTCCAGACTACCGTACTTCAAGCCGTGTATCGTTTTGCAGCATTAGTTGTAAACATCTCAAGTCATACAAAATCTCCGTGAATTTTCATTCCCTGCTGCTGCTTTGTGAACAAAACAAGATGCACTACGATAAAGTCCAAAACTTTTCGCTCCTCTCGATTATTGAGGACAAAACAAAACTTTCTAAATTTATCCGCTTTGACGAAATTCCGCTCCAGGTTAGCCACGCGCATCTCGCGCGTCAAAGTACAGGGCAGCAGTCCATTTCTGAAATAAGTTCCTTCTTTTCAATTGTAGCCAACCTTCCACCTTTCTAACCAACAAAAGTTCAATTCAATGTTGGGAGTCTCCGAAATACAAATTCGTAATTTTGTAGTCCTGTGCCTTTTCTCGAGGTGTTCTGGGAACGGAAAACGGTAGCGCTAAGCTGGCGCAGTGTGTGTGGCGCCCAAGCAAACCTTGAGAACCTTTTGTAAAAATTGTCAAAATTCGCACGGTTCTGTGTCCCAATGCACACTGGTCGCTTGTTGAGAGAGGAGAATGTTCTCGAAGTGTGAACGTTTTGCGCCTTTTTGTCTCAAGCGTTCACGGAATGACTCAAAGGAACGCTGAACCGTTCAACGATTATGAAAAAGTTTAATTGTTCTCCGTCTCCGAATTTTCTCTCTGCTGACACAATGAAGACGAGGATGTAATTGTTCTTGTCATCGACTACGTCAGCGTCGGTGACATTTAAATTTCTGAGAAACTTTCAAATCTTAAAGTTTTTAACAATTTTTTGGTTTTGTAACGCTAGAAATCAGTTTACAGAGCGATTTTGAGTTTCAATGGTTAGTGCTGTGCGTGTTGGCAACGTTTTACTGTATGAATTGAGGTATAAACTGCAGCACGTTGTCGTTCTGTCCAATTCTTCCAAACTCATTTCGCTATTTACTACATTGACGTAATAAGTAGGATACAGTACTCCCACCGCTTCTTTCATCATTGTTTGTTGGGCAATTTCGAAGCTTGTTTTGTTCAGTTTCAAAAAGTTCTTTGCATTTTCAACTTTACCTCTTTGAATGTTTCTGTCATCCCCATACGCCTCTCAGCATTTCACACCCTCCTAGCGTGTTATTGTCTATTTTAGAACGCTACCGGTGATTAGCATTAAGCTCTGTCGTCTGTTTTTGGCTTTGGATTCAACATGTGACGTCCAACAAGGTGAATCCTACCCTCCCGCCCATCATTTTTTTGTCTTCTCCTCCATCCTCCTATCTCCGCCCATTCCTCGCGCAAAACGGTAGAAGCTAATAAAATCTTCGGGAAGTCTGAGAGCGCGTGAAAGGCGGATCTCGGCGTTTTCCTCCCCTTTGCAACTAGTCTTCACAGCTTTCACAAACTCGTCTGTACTGCAGTTCCAAAGCGCGCGACACGTTCATCTCGTGCTGCTGCCCATAACTCGTGTTTACTATAGCAAATTCCCATTTACGTCACCTGGAGACATTGGGTGTTGTGATGCGCGCATGAGGACATTTCGGGGTTAAAGAGAGATAATAATAGCGAAGGGGTCGAAGCTCGAGTCGGGCGTGCTTTCGCAACAGTCGCTCTAGCGTGCTCCATTTGTTGCTTCTGCTCCCATAATGCCGTTGCAGGTGTTTTCAGATTTCAGGTCTCGCCGAAGAAAGATGCCGATGAAGAGAGCATTCATGATGGCGCCGTTGCCGCCGCATTGTCCGTTGCCGACGTACAAGCCGGTGCAGGTGAAACCAGCTCCAGGTAAATTGAATTTTTTCATTGTTAAAGTCGCTGCTACGGCAATTCCTTCTCAATGATGCAAGTTTTGTGCGGGCTAGGGCAGATACATTAACGGTCTAACTAAAGCACAACTTTCACGTAGTGCATCTGTCGGTGCATCTGTCGGTAAAATAGCAGAAATTGAAAACTCCCTCTTAAAAGCACAAGTTATCGTTGTTCGCCGTCTGCGTGTACGACGGACATGATTCAACGCTAAATCGTGATCTCACGAAGCTAATCCAATTGAACTGTTGGCCACATTCGCAGTTTCACTGCTTTTCGTGTGTATTCTGGGATTGCGTGCAGACGTAATTTTCACCTTTCAGCCAACAAAAAGTGTGATGCACGCAAAATTGGCGTGACAGCGCACTGTTTAAGTCTTGCAAGTAAACGACGCCCAAAGTGCAATAAAAAAGACAATTTTATGACTAGTTTAAATGTCGAACCTCTTATAATTGCGAGGAATTTGGCTTTGTCATTGGACGCCCGATACAGTAACCTGGGCTTTGATCATTGCGCAGATGGCAGCACGGATGAAAAAAATTCTATTCAAAAAGAAGCAGTTTATGTTAGGAACTAATTTTAACACAAATTACCAAAACGTTTTGAATCCTTTCTTAAACGCTTCGAAAAGAGTTCATTCTTCTCTTCCTCTAGTTCCTTGATTGTTAAACCAACGTAATCGTAGACGTTTACGTTGGATTATAAAGGCACAGACTGGAACAGGATTAGTCCCTACAAAAGATTTAGTTGTCACATGTATGGAGAGCATCGTCGTTTGTGTCAGATGTTGCTCTATCAAATAATCAAAATTTTGGAAAGTTCGCCTAGCTGGCGGATGGCATGGTCGCCATAATTTAGAACTTTAAAATTGCTAAATGTTGGAAAACTGTATACCACAGAAATTAACGAAAACGATTTCTTGTTTTATAATGTTTAAGCCAGTAACACCCAGCAACCGAGCAACGAACCGGACATTGAGGCACATGGCTGCAGAGAATGGGTCAGTCAGTTCTCTTATGCATGAGTTCATTACGTGCAGCGGCCAAAACATCCGCATCATCATCTATCAACACGTTCCACGTTTCCTGAATGACCTTTCGTGAGAGCATCTCAGTGAAAACTTTAACTTGTTTACTTGTGCGGCAATCATACGGTATCTCGCTCGCTCAATTATTGCCGACAGCGGAAATGACGCTCAAAGAATGCGGTTGGTCGTCCGCGCGTGAGTGGCTTATTTACTCGGATAATTTTCGATTTCGTTTTCGTTTGAGGGACGTGCATGGCTATGAAACTAGACCTCACATGTAGGGAGCTTCTGTAAATCGAATACAATGAAACAAACTTTGAAATGGTTCGAATCAAATAGCATATCAGGTTTCCCGGTCAAGCATGATTTCACTGCTCATTACAGCTGTATGGTTGCGTCGTTGGATGCTTCCATGTTCACTATTGAAAAAACAATGTTTGCAGTTGACTAAGCACTCATACACAGACAATAGAGCCCTGGAGAATCAAACGGTCAATCGTCACTAAAAAATGAACGGTTTATTATTCGGTGTTTCGCGACATCTTCTGCGTTTTGACGGATCATGGATGAGTTCTGCATACGTACAGCATCCTCCGCACAAAACTGGGCTCACCAAGCAGGTGTTCATCAATGTGCTTTTCATTTATGCTCGTCGTCATTCGTACTCATTCCTCATCATCCAAAATACTAAGAAAATGAATGTTTTTTTCATTAATGTGATAAACGATTGGGCGCTGAAACACCTGCACAAACACCTATCGCAGTTGGCATTTTAATCACTCCGGTCTGCGTGCGTGATAGACGCCGCTTTGAATACGATTAACCTTTACAAAATGTCATTTCGAGCAAAATCATTTAACTAAGCACAAACTGTGCTTTTGTGCTTTTCAATGTGCGTGTTCGGCAAATAACCGCTGATTTCTGCTTGCAGCAAGCATCGCCGACCCGCAATTTATGCTCATGTTTACGAGTCATTACACTAAATCAACTCGAACAAGACAGCACTAAAATTTTCCTGCGCATTTTGTTTCTGATGTCAGCAAATTGGTTTCCGTTACTCATGCATGTTTTCAACTTTTCAATTTGTTCATAATTTGTTTACCTATTTTGACGTCTGACCGCCACACGCATCGTCTCTTCCCGCTTCCAACTTCCGTTTTGTGTTTTCAACGCGAAACAGTCACACGGAAAAGGGGCGAGAAACTTTACGATTAGCAACAGGTGCTCCGCGTCTGTTGGCAAACGCGTGCCTTCTGAAAATCAGATGTTGTTTAATTGGCTCTGGTGCTGTGGTGTTCATGGATGCAAGCGTTTTCAGGCTATCAACCGCAAGTTTCAGTTTAGCTGAATAGCGCTGGCGACAATGCTATGTAAGTGTGAACGAATGATGATTGTAACTGTTTGTTTGAACGAGTTGAACCCAAAGCTTCCGATTGGAAAACAGCTGTGAACAGCACAGAGTAGTGATAAGCGTTGGTTGACAATGTTCACAATACATTCCGGTTTCCTACTACAACTCTCAAAAAAATGTTTTGATTCTAGCTTTTGCACTAATCAACGAGTCAACCACATTTCCTCAACTAGCGAACATAGGTTCTGTAGTCTTAGTTGACTGTGAGTGTTCACAACTATTCGATTACCCCGCACAGAGCTACGCGCTAAATACTTGAGCGTCGCAGAATAAGCAGTCTAAGCTAGCTGTACAGGGCAGCTTTTGACTGTTTTCCTCTAGCGTCCATTGTTTGACGTCGTTTTATTGTTCGCAAAGAAGACGTTTGAATGGTGAGCTTTCGCGTTGAGGGAAATAATTTCAGTCGAAGCGAACAATCATGAAGCTATGTTCGTGTGGTTGTAGATTGGGCGTACTAGCAGTTTTCTCTGTATTCACGATGAAATCAGCCCAAAAATTTCATTTTACCTGTACTTGCATGATGCTATCGAATGATGCGGCATATTTTTTGACCTAGACTGTGTTGTCATACCCGTACGTTAACCTCAAATTGAGCTATTGTGTTGATATAGATACTCTACCCGCAGAACAATAGCACACTTAAAAAAGACGTCATTTAGCTCTTTATTGTGAATATGGTTGGTCCCACGTTCTGTTATCCGTGTAGATCAAGCGCTGGCGGAACTCACTACGCTCGTTCTCACAACTTCACTCCAACGCACACAGGACTGATGTTTCTCGGTCGTGGAAGGCGCTGAGTGCCTATTTATTAGCTATCCGTTTTGTACCTCTTTAAAGGTTACACACGCGCTCAGAATAACAGCATAGGCTGCGCAGGTGAGGCAGGTTGCCTAGGTGCCTGCTGGAAAGATAACTAGTACACATGCACTTTTAACTTGAGTTTGCATAAAGTTTGCATTGATCTGGACGCGCGCAAAGACAATCAACGTTTTCAGTGTTTCAAAACAGCTCCAGTTGAGCGTCTTGAATATGCGATCAGTTCTAGAGACCTTATGTTTATGCGCGAATAACAAAGTTTGTGAGAGTCGCTAAACTCGTGAGCTGCGGGCAGCTTTCACTTCATTTTCGCCTCCAGGTGATTATGCGGTTTATGAGCTTTGTGACAAGTTGAAAAATACGATGTATTTGAGTTATGTTCATTACTTTGGCGTTGTTTGTTTTTGTTTGCACATCTGGATGGCTCGTGATGGCCAGAGATCGTTCTGGCACTGCAGCGCATGGCTGTAGAACTGTAGTTTTGTATGTTTGCTCGTGACCATGATGCCATGGTGGTCTCAAAACAGTGTAGTGGGCGTTGATTCCAAGAGTCATCTGCTGTTCAATTTCTCAAATTCTTGCTAGATTTCTTTCCATTTCGGTGCGATGAATGAGCGTTAGACACAGCTGTCTATTAGTCTATGATTTTCAAGCATTTTCAATGTCGTTCATTTAATGGTGCCCGCGTTATGCAAGCGAACAGCAAACGGATCCTTGCGTTTCTGGCCGTGCAAATCTATGTAGCACTGAGCGATGGTAGTTGTTTGCGATAATCTAGTCTCTAATCAATGCGTTTGCATCCCCACATTCCTGTCGTTTAAGAATAACAGTAACCCGAGCTCATGCTGCCCCAAATAGTCAAAATTTGAGATTTGCTCAGGCATTCAATTCAAACGCTCTCTTCTCACTTTGAGTCGTTTTGACAAAAAGCTAAACGATACTTCTAGAGCACAGGGTTACTTTGGTGAACGCACTTTGTATTTTTCCCTCTCATGAAATGATCAAGGCAAAGGAGAGTTGAAGACGCGCTAATCTGCCATTTATGCCAATTATGCACTCCTGATTGACACTATCGAATCATATGAACGCAAGCTTTTACTCGTCAACAACTCAAACGTCGTCGTTGTCGTAGAAAAGGTCTCAGAAACGCCAATTTTTTGTTTTAATCAAATTTTACAACTTCATTGAATTTGGTCGCGTCCTTTAACGCTCACAGCTTCGCACACCATTTTCTCAAACACTATTACAATTGTGAGAATGTGAAAAAGCTACCGTACACCTACTGCGCTCCCGTGGGAGAAACGTCGACTCTTTCCGTATTATCATGTTGTTGCTACTAGGAATTTGCGGCAGTTTTTCCCAGGCGCCATTGTCCGAGCTGACTTTTTGAATGTATCGGCAAGGTATTGATTTCGCAGAGACCAACAGAGGACTCTGGCGCTTTCGGGAGACTGCGAAAACAGCAAACAACGGAGCGCTCCGGGCGTCAATAGGCGTATTCGCAGAGAGCAGGAAACAGTTGAGTGCACAGGTCATCCGGATGTTTTTGTGACGGGGGGAAAGTTAAAGGCGGGGTTGCCTTGTGAAGGCGCATGACGGTGAACTCGCCGATTTCTGATAAATTACTGTCGTTTGCTACAAGTGACATAAAAGTACCCGTAGAAGTAAAGTAGCATGAGCAGAAAGCGTAGTTTCTATGACGCAGACGTCTGCTTCGTGTAGACAAAGCTTTTCCGCCACAGTTGACACTGTTTGTAATAGCGATTCTGTCCTATCCGCAGTTGTGAGTCTGTAGGTTAACACATTCATATTAGTTTGTTTGCGAGCAACACGAGCTTTGAGCAATGCTCATCTGAATAAACGTCAGATGACCGAATCGTTTGGTTGGCAGCTGACAGAGCGATGTGGGTGTTTTGTCGATGTTTTGAGTAAATTAAAACTAGGTAATGACCTCCAATTGACTCAACGTGCACTTCCTTAAGGCGTTTTCCTCTTCTGCTTGCTTTTTTTACTACAAATTGCGCATTAACGCAAAGAAAATCCTTAAAAAGCAAAATGTTGATATCGTGATGTGCGCAACCGAATCCAACATTAGCCCATTCGGAATAAATGGTTTTAAAATCCGCGTTTTGTCTATTATAATGTACTTCTTTGCTCCATTTCTAATTTCTCCATATTTTCAGCAGTCGTAGGATCGACTCCAAACTTGAATGGTCGTCGTCTAAGCAGTTGTAAGAGAGCATGTCCCCAACACTTCGACGAACTGTACCTTTCTTAGCTCACGGAAGACACTTGAACAACGGATTAATCAGGATTGCTCCAGAACCGACGATTAAGGGTAAAAGAATTGACTCGCTTGACGATTTGCACAGAGGCGGAAGAATAGAATCGCGGTGAGTGATTGCGATAGCTCAGTTTACTTAGCGTGAGCGTTTAGACAATCCCGCAACAGCGTCTCTTCCACCGGCTCAATCAATGCTGACAGCGCTCCGCATCTCAACCTGCAGAAGCGTGGAAGTCGCAGTAGCATTGCGAGCTCAATCGTCAGTCGTCCAATCAGCGCGGAAAGCGAATTGTTCCGTAAACGGAGCACCAGTTCGTATTCTTCGAATGGCGAACTGCCGGCGAGGAACACTAGAATTGTGCAGGTTCTCTCGAATTCGGTAAGTACAGTTGGCAAATGCCTTTCACATGTAGGGCTTGTCTAAATGATTAGAAAAAACAATCGAACAATCGAACTCACAGTTTCCGACGCAATTCATAACTGAACTTTGAGTTATAAACTTAAAAGTGTTAAATTAACTGAATTTGACGCTCGATTAAGGCGCATTGTGGTTTTCCGACCAAATCCCGTATGTTTTGAGTTGAGCTTGACAAAAGGCTAGGTTACGCTTTTAAACATTAATCAGATTGAGTGTTTCTCGTTGATGAGCACTGTCACTACAAACTTCTCATGGTTTAACCGAGAAGATTGAAAATACAAGTGCGCAGAATATGTTTCGCAAAAATTCTCAATTTCAAAATCAAAGTTAATTTCAGTGAACGATAATCACTGGCTTACATTTTAGTCAAGCTACATTTCCTTTGTGGGCTTATGAGAATCTAGTTGTGTGTCCGATTTTCCGATCACGAAAGCAATGTAGTCTGACTTGTGAATCAACGGTACTTTGTGATTTGTTAATAGTATTATCGAAATCCTAATCTATTTTTTTTAAACATTTGCCGAGGTTTATACGTACTAGCACTTTAGAACTACAAGAATAGGAGCGTTTTTTTCATCTCTGTTGTTTTCATGAGTCATCGTTTACCTTTTCCGTAAACAACACCTTCAAACTCAAAACTATAAACCCATCAACCTAATGTCGCCCACTCCTTTACGTAAACCCCTCGCTATAGCGCTTCGCACATTCCATTACATTGAATTTGCTGGTTTCTGCTTCAACACGGGAATTTTATTTAATTACTCAGCGGTCGGCACTGGGCGACATTGCCATCATACCTGGAACGATGTCGGAGAATTTTCTGAAATTCCTTTATTCATGACGACTCATTTTCTCACGTTCTAATTGGTTCTCGCCTGTGAAGCACACATGAACGCTTCTAGGCACGTACAATGAGCACATACGCTACAACATTAGCTTTTGTTCACACATGACGATGAATAGGCATTTGGGCAATTTACGTCAGCGAGCTGATGCAGAAAACTACAAAAGAGGTCTTCTGCTAGGCGTTTTCAAAGAACGTAGTTAACCCGCATCGCATTCTAATGTAGCTTCATTTTAACCCCTTTTCGGTCGATTTACAACCACAAGGTAGATGTAAAGTTGGGTGGTCTTTTCGCTCTTCGCTTTATTCAACGGTTTCATTAGCCGCTGGCTCATTAACCAAACAAACACCAATCAACGTACCTACACTTACACAAACAATTTTGATTACAATCAATTATCTTGTTTTCCACTCATCCGTGCCATCCGCGCTCCTTGGTTGGTCATCTAGGTTCAATTCAATGTTGTTTGAACAGAAGAACCAAAGACTCCCTATACTTGAGAACATTGATACCAAATGATGTTGTTCGCGTTATACGACAGCTTGAAAAAGGTCTCACGTAGCTCACGCCAAGTGCGTTTACCTGAACAGGGCGTTCTCTGACTTTAATGGTCATGAAACGCTGTGTGCGAAAAGAGAAAACAACCGCAAACTTGACGTTACTTTTTAGGGCATAAAACGCAGTTAACGCAGATATTTTGGTTTGATTAGTTTATTAGAGTGACAAACTTAATAAACTGATTTAGCCGAATAAGCCTTTTTAAGCCGTTTTTGTTGTAAACAGCCATGTTGTCATGGTGTGGACTAACCGAAAAGTCGCCAGATTTCAGTTGTTATGAGTACTGATATAGGAGACTGTTTTGTCTGCTACCTGTCTGCTTTTTCTTAAAACAAGTCGCATTCTAGCGTTCATTTTGTGCAAGCACAAAAACAAAGATTAACCCAACGTTTGCTTAATTCATTAACCAAAATCTCCTCACTGACCGCCTGCTCTCCAATAATCAAATGCTAGTCTTCCAATGAGACTTTCATACGTCTTATCGCAACTCTTGAAATTTGCCCATTACGTTGTTTTTCAAGCAATTACAACACACATCATATCCGGACAGTGTCGCCATTATCCGTTATTACGGTGGTTGAGCCATCTTTTCATCCACTCACAGTTGAGCTCATGGGGATTGTCCCTAAATGCGACAATCCCATAATCGCTCTCCGCTCCTTTCATTCGTCGTTGCCTCGTCGTCGACGTTCATCTCCCCCGGCAGCTAAGCGTCAAGAAGCAAAGCGAACTTCCGTGACGACGCACCGCCGCTGGCGACGGCGCGCTCGTTTATCTAGTGATATCCCGCCCTTAATCCGTGTTTCGGCTCGCGCGCTCGGCTCCATTCCTCATTCTGCGATTGCAACCTGGGAACTCATTCAGTCATATTAATCTCCACCTTCCACCTCTGAGCGAGTTTATAGAATGGGCTCCCGTTTTCCGTATAAGCGCCTCCGTGAGGAGAAACTGATGGACATTGAGGACATCCACATTGCTATTGAAGACAAGGTTTGTTTGCGTGTGTTTTGTAGCTTTGAATACAAAAATGCATTAAGTTGTTGATAATTAGGTTTCACATTCGAGTTTGAATCAAAAATGTGCAAAGTGTTGAGTGCACCTGTCGGTTTGCACTTGATTCTGTACGCGCACCTGCGTGACAGCTTTTTGCTGCCAGCAAGAGTGTTCCGCTCCACGGATTGTGCATAAGAAATTAGATAAACGTAAAGTTTTTTGACTTTTTGGCCTGACCGACATGCAATGTTTCCAAGACCACTGGATACCGTAACCCTGTTCATAAGCTCTGTGTTACAGTTACTGTATCTTTAGGACATTCGGAGCCGCTCAGCGAATATTGACAACGGCGCGAAGGACGGATCGCTTCTGGGTGATATGAACGGCGAAGTGAAGAAGAACGGAATCAACGGCACTCACTCGCCTCATCTTCCGCTTTCGCGTCAAAACTCCAACGCTGACTCTCCTAAACGATCTTCGCGTCCTCGCAGTCAGTACATTGGAGACACTGTCTGGCAGGTAAACGCTTTTTGAGCTAAGAAAACGTCGCATTAGACAGAGGCACTGATATCTTTCTCGGCTACCGTAGACAGACGTTAGGCCAATGGCATTTCTATCTTGGCACTTTGAACACAAGGGACTTTGACATTGAAATGTTAGTTTCCATGAATGTAAACCTCAATAGACTACATTTAGTGCTAAACTTCAAAGATGCGCATCATGTCCTTTACAGAAACGCCTCATTAGCGCTAATTAGTAGTCTAAACTACCGTAGTTAAATGACGTGCATCAGAGGTCAACGAGTTTGCTTCTAGGTTGACGATACCGTATTCTGCGGAGGAATGGAATCGGTCATGAATCAGAATCTCCTCTGCCGTCTGCAGATCGAATATGTCGTCGACCTAACGGGTCTTGATGAGGAGCATCTTCCTCGGTAATTCAAGATTACGGTAACTGTTATGAAAATTGAAATTACAGTAATCGTCGTACGGAATGTCCGTGCTTGTGCGCTCGCAAAACTCAACACTCGCGCATGACCATGGCGATCAGCATCTACGACGACGATAGGCAGGATAGCGTAGGATTGAGACGTGCTACGGTCAAGTTCACACCAGTGAATCATTTCAGCGTCGTCAAGATTTCATCTCATTCTTCGAGGACTTTATGAATCTCATCTCGCGCGCCAAGGCATGCGGCAAATGCGTTCTCGTCCATTCGGTCAAAGGTCGCAATCGTGCTCCGGCATTCATTGCCGCCTATCTCATGCACAACACGCACATCACACGTGTTCAGGCTGTCAGCAAAGTCGGAGAAATGGTGAGAGAATTGAGTCATTGTAGCACAGGGCTACGGTAGGTGTAACAAACACCACATGAGAACAATGACGCAATTTTGGGAAAATTGCTTTGACTTCTTTGCAAGCTTGAGTAATCAGTTCCCACTGCTCATTGGCTGGATTGAAAAGACACGAAAACCATCAAGAGAGTAACGTAATGAAAACGTCATTCTTACAGATGTCGCGCATGCGTCCAGGACTTCAAATCTCGGACACTCTGCAGCGCGCGCTCATGCGCTGGCAAACGGCTCTTGGCATTCGAAGCAACGACACCAGCAACAACTTGGAACAGCAGCTCGCCGTTCCGTTGTTCACTATCAAGCGTACCGCGTGGACCTAATTCCCTGAATTTCGAATGACATGCACCTATTTATAGGAGGCTGTAAATGTTCTCTCTAATCACTAACCATATCTTAATCTTCTCCTGAAAGTCTTGGTGTTCGGTGTGAATTATCTGTGATGTTTTTTCTTCTTCAAAAGTCGCATATTTGTCCCCGTATCCACATATCTTCATTCCTTATTTTCGTCTTAATCTCTTAATGTGGGATCAAAAGAGTTTTTTCTTAGTTGTAACGAGAACAACGAAGCTGCCTTACGATCACCCAAAGAACCGACAACTCTCGTTACAATTACCAAAAAACAATTTCGCTGATCTCTGCGTGCGCACCCCCACATTCTGTATCTCAGCACCTAGCGTACAAGCACGAAAATCTTGATTCTGTTTTGATTTCGGTCCTCTGGGGTAGACGTTCTCGTTCTTGCATTGTACGAGCGTTTACTCTGACCACACAGCACGATCAGCTCTCGTCTTACTGTGTATATTTATGTGAGTTCTGACTGTTGGGAACCTGATTTTCACATAAATCGATAAAACGCACCTGAGAGCGAGTTCTTTTTGATGAAAACGCAAAAAAGACTAAATTGACGCGATGTCAGGGATACTGTGAATGCGGATCTCCTTTTGCTCACTTTGAAGGAAGAATGAAAAGGATCAACAAAGCATTGTATGTTAGGAAATCGTTGTTCTATGAATGGATTCTTGTTTTCCATTTCCATTTGAGATATATTGTTCATTGGAGCCGTTTGTGCGTAAAAGAATTCGGCAAAACGCTCCGTTTAGCGACAATTGCGCTATGCTTTCACTATAGCGGCTCTATTTCTAGTCCAGTAAAAGATTACATGACGCAATTACCCTTTGCAACATTGAAAATGACGAAAAACGCAAATAGGATCACTAATGGCAGCATTCAAATAATGCTAGACAAATATACAGAGCATTCCACATTCCATGATTGTAAAACACTGTGTAAGAACTGTAAAAAAGAACTGTAAACCTTTGAAAGAACTGTAAAACTCTTCACCATTTCAGAGTGCCTACTGTCGACCATTATCTAAAGCGACTTGTCTTCAAAGGTGGGAGTAGCGGTTTGCTTTTGCTTGTTGACAATCGCCAAAAGTCATTTCACATCCTTTAAAATGCTATAGCTTTTGCTCTTCAAGTCATAATCTTGAAAAACTAATGAAACCGTGTGGTTCATGTCAATGTTTGTTTCAATTTTCACCTTAAGGTCTTTCTTGTCAATTCGCTTAAAAGTCGCTCTTGTCGTGAGCGCTTGCGATGTCACCTCACCATGGCGGTGGACTCACACGACACGCCGGGAGTCATAGCAACCATTTCCACCGTTGTCCCTCTTGTGCGCCCTCTTATTGACAAGCGTCGGCCGCCATGCAACGATCGACAGTGGTAAGCGTTGTGTTTGAGCCGATTAAACCTTGACTGTTGTTTATAGCAATCGTCGCTTGCGCTACAGTTGCTTCTATGGGTGAACAAGTACTTTTCGATCATGTTCTTTGGCGTTATTGCTTCGATTTATGTGTTCAAAGGTAATTCGAAAACAGCGAACGATGGTTAACGGGCGCTCTTCTAGTTTACACACTTCCCTATGCAAAGTACGTTGCCATCACTGACGCGTGGCTTATCGCCCTATTTGCGCCAATTGAAGCCTGTCGCATTGCGTGGGGTAATCGCAATTTCCTTGTTTTGTTTGATCATTTGAAGCTAATTCAGCGAAACGAGGCAATAAAACCGAAACTCCAGGATTTCTTTCATTCTCGCTTCTGTTGAGTTTTGCTGTCATCGCACTGTGCGTCTACCTTTCAGCGTTTCAAAGCTACGTTCTCCTGCTGGAATTCATTTTCATCTGCATTGAAGCAGGCTTTGTGATTCTCGAATCGGTCATCTCACTAGCAGCTATTGCCACTTTCTCAAGGTGATCCTTTAGTTCCGGTGTAAGCTCTTTTACGAGTGTGCAATTTTAGGACATACACGACTTGATCGACGCCTTTATCGTCAGCCCAACACTTTCAACAATCCTCGAATTATCAAAAATAAAATTGTACAATTTCAACAGTAAACAGAAAACTAAACCAGATTCAGGGACCGGGGGGCACCTAGATAATGAACATTAAATAATACAAAACTGCTTTCTACTCGATTATTGTACTATACCAGTAGCTTTGAGCAAAGGTTCGTGTTTACTTGAGTTGAGGAAAAGAGAGTTGAGGCTTGGCTTCGGGAGAAGCGTCTTCTGAGCGCCAGAACTGGGTGACTGTTTTCAGTTGAGTGTAGAAGTTGAGGCCGGCTTTTCCGTAGAAGTTGCTGTCTCCGAGGAAGCTGCCGCGGCTACCAGTGAAAGAGAACATGGGAAGTGGAACTGGAATAGGGACGTTGATTCCGATTTGTCCAACATCGATGAGGTTAGTGAAACGGCGAGCGGTGATTCCGTTCGTGGTGAAGATGGCGGTTCCGTTTCCGTAGGGGTTGCGGTTGATGAGGTCGATGGCCTCGTCGAGGGTCTCAGCTTCCAAGACGCAGAGAACGGGGCCGAAGATTTCCTCCTAGATTGATAGATGAGAAAAGAGCCAGCGAAGCGGGACGTACCTTGTAGCAGGTCATATTAGGCTGCACTCCAGCAATGATGGTGGGTCCAACAAAGTTTCCGTTCTCGAATCCCTTAACGACGCAGTCGGATCCGTCGAGCATAATGTTGGCTCCCTCCTTCTTGGCAGAGTCGATCAAGCCAATGACGCGCTGCTTGGCGGCAGCGGAGATCAGAGGTCCGATGTCAGTTTCTGGCTTCCATCCGGCATCAACGCGGAGCTTGCTGACTTTGTCAACGAGTTCGGGGAGCCATTTGCGAGACTCGCCAACGAACACGGCGGTGGTGAGGGCCATGCAACGCTGTCCAGCAGCACCGAAAGCGGCGGCGGTGAGTTGGTTGAGGGTGGTGTCCTTGTTGGCATCGGGCATGATGACTCCGTGGTTCTTGGCTCCCATGTTGGACTGAACGCGTTTTCCGTTCTTTGATCCGCGCTCGTAGATGTAGGTACCCTAACGAAGAAAGTAAGAATGGTGACATTTCGTTCTGTAGACTTACAGCCTGGTCACTGCCGACGAAAGAGATAGCCTTGATTTCGGGGTTGTCGCAGATGAAGTTGACAGAGTCGTGCATTCCATGGATAACGTTGACAACTCCATCGGGAACTCCGGCCTCCTTGGCGAGCTCGACGAGCATCATGCATGCTCCGGGGTCCTGTTCAGAGGGCTTCAGCAGCATTGTGTTACCAGTGACAACAGCGAGAGGGAACATCCAGAGAGGAATCATGGCGGGGAAGTTGAAGGGTGTGATACCGGCGGTGACTCCAATAGGAGCGCGAACGCTGTAGGTGTCCATGTCCTTGGAAACGCTTAAATCAACAATTAAATTGCGTGAACACGTCGTAGATCCCTACTTGGGCATAGTCTCTCCAAGCTGAAGAGAAGCAGCGCTGCAGGCGTGTTCAACAACCTGAAGACCGCGGTTGACGTCTCCCTCGGCATCGGGAAGAGTCTTTCCCTGTTCCATGGTGATGTTCTCAGCGAGTTTCTTCATATCGCGGCGGATAAGAGCTTGCAGTTTGAACATGGTTTGCTGTCTGGTGATGATCGAGGTGCTCTTCCATGTCTGATAGGCACGCTTGCATGAATCGACAGCAGCCTGCATTTCAGCCTGAGTGGCTTGAGGAACGCGAGCGATGACTTCATTGGTGGCCTACAATGAAGGCAGTTACTGTACTGCTCCTACGGTATCATTGAACTTACGGGGTTGGTCAGATCGATCCACTTTTCGGTCTTCGACTCTACTGGCTTGTTGTCAATCCAGAGCTTGACGGTGTCCTGGCTGCCCAAAACAACGCGCGAGGTGGCGATGCCGCGGCTGGGGACGAGAGCAAGACGTGACAGCATGGTCGACCAAGTTTTCCTCTGAAACAGCAGAAATTAAGTGATTGTGAAGGGCTGCAGCGAGGTGCGAGCGCAGGACACGCCTACGAAACGAAGCGGAGAAATCAAAACACCACAGATCTAAAATTGCACGAACCAACAGGAAAAGAAGAGAACGTGCAGCACCACGTGCTCGCGAACAAGCGTGCCGTCGAGGCGAGTTGGTGACAGACGAAGCCCAATAGTGGGGAGATGGTTTTAAAACATGAGAAGGCGGAGCACCAGAGGCAAGAGGTCTCTTAGCAGCTGCCTGCGCTCTGATCAGCGCGATCACCACTGTATCGCGCTATCCAACCACGGGCAAAAACAGGGCGAAATCAGAGTCGCCGATTGACTATCGAGCGCACAAGGCATTGAGCATCCAACCCTAGACGACCGAGCGCCAATCTCGCTCATTCGATCGGTCTGAAGGAAAAACTACTGGGGAGCGAGCGTTAATGGTAAGCGCTTAATTCTCAACTCTAAGGTCTGCTTCCGCTAGCCAATCTTTGATCGGTCTAACACCTGACAACAGTTGAAACAGACCCCCCGGTCAAAAGTAGTGTAATGCACCCGCGAAAAAGCACTGCATTGTCAGAGAGCTCATCAAAAAGACCTTGAATTTCACTGTGCTTACCATGTACCAACGAGTAGCAAGCACAGTTCAGTTGATGACCTCCGCAAATGGCAAAAAAACAGCCTCGCAAACCAAAGACTATGCCACAGCGCACATATAAATACATTTCCCTAAACTGAAACCAGAAACCGCATTGCGTCAAAAATGCGCTTTAAAACAGTGCTATCCAAATCACACCACCACATGGTGCATCGCAACTCACCGCGTGGTGATAGTGCGGTGATGTTTATTGCAAGGTCATGAGTGAAAAACGGATCGCCAGAAATCAATTATTGCCTTTCCGTTTTTTAGTCCTAAAAGCGCTTTCTACTCTAACCAATTGTCAACAGCAACAATTGAAAAAGCAATAAATCAAAACACAATTAACGAAATTGAAGCTCGATCCTTTAATCGATTGTAATGCAAAAAACCGCACTTAATTCGGCTTAGAATCGCACGCCTCCATGTGAAAGAAAATTGGATGAACGAATAGCAGCACGCAATACAAACAAATTGAAGATTCAGTGGCTTTCCATAGTGAAAAAAGTCCGTTTGTGCGCTTAGCAGAGCTGCAGTCAGCTCTTAAGACCTACCGCAACGCAATCAATCAGCATTGAAACACCGCCGACTGCAAACAGTGCAAAAGCGGATCGAGAATAGCGGACAGATGGAGCGGAATTGATTGGAAATCGCGGAAAATCGAAGAAGCTCCAACTGAGGAACGAATGCACATAAACGCGCAATTATCGAGTTTATGTACACACGTCTCCTTAGTTTCGGCATTTATCACGTGCATTGACACTTTCAGCATTGCTGTGCGCCTAACGCGGTAGTTTTTTTTATAGATTGTTTGAAGACGGTGCATAAAGACCGTCTCAAAACAGAGGTGATAGAAATGTCCTGCACTAATAGTCAATAAATCTCCACAAATGGTGATAAACAGCGCTTAGTTCCAAGGACGCAACGCAGAGGGGACTAAACAACGGTTGCTAGAACTTCAAGGGAAGGGAACTCAAAACGACATATAGTTTTGTTGTGTATTTTTACATAATGTTCAGCGTTCTACTGTAAGTTTAATTAAGAAATATTAAATTATTAAAGAACAATGTATTTAGGCCGCCTGAAGAGTTAAAAAATGCTAAACACGTATGGCAATAAACCGAAATAAAATAGATCGGTGTTTGTCGTTATGGGCAACAGAGTGACTAACGGGGACGGCGCGATACGACAAACCAAGGCGCCTGAACTTTTTCTGGTCCTCTCGCATTCATGAAGAAATGGCTATGGTCAAAATGTCACACAATCACTAAATATACCCTAAAACTACATTTCTCAAGCACCCAAATCAACAACTGTTGGGCTTACCTGTAAGGTCCGCATTTGAATCTCCATAGAGACGGCCTTTTCGGTGATAATCTAAGCGCAAACATCTCGCATCTATCTCTTGAATCCGGATTGTTTGTGTGTTTATAAAGGTCGCGGTTTTTTGGAAATCTATGTTTAAGGGTGTTTTAGAGGGTAAAAACATAAAATGAAATGCATGTCAATAATTACCAAAGTCACAACTTTATGTTCTGAGCCTCACATTAAAAACTTCATCTAAAATCGCAAATGACCATTGAAATTAGAGACATTGACTTTACATTAAAGTACACTTTCAAAGTCTAAAGGAAAAAGCAAACTGCAATTGTCTTTACTCTTCACCCTTTATTTGCATTTACAGCTCGCACGTATCACGCTGCTAAATACAAAAGTATAAGGCAATCCAGGTTAATAACTCCGACTCACTGCCACAAATAAGCCTATTTATGCATCTATAGTCAACGAACACATATGGGAGCATTTAGCGGAGTTGCAGCGAGCGCTCTCTTACCTACCGCAAAGCAATCAATCGCGTCTGAAATACCACAGACTGCGAACAGCGCAAAAGCGGATCGATAGGATGGCGAACAGATGATGTGGAATCGATTGGAATTTGCAGAAAATTGAAGATTGAATACGCCAATAGTCAATTTATGTGCTGCATCTCCTTTGTTTCTACATTTTAACACGTGCACTAACCCTCTAGTATTGACAGACACAAAGTGGCATCTTTCTAAATACCGCACATTAGCTCTCAATAGCGACTGACTGCAACAAGCCGATGCTGTCAGAAACAAACGGAGATCCCTCAATCGAAATAACAGCGTAGGACATTGCAATCTTACTGTAACAGTCAGTCCAGTCGCAAGTTCAGTTTAGTGCACTGTGCGCAAAAATGGCGCCAACAAATGCAACAGCGCATCTGAACGCCTAGTGACAAAAAAGTTTACGACAGAACGGCGCTCAGCGCAAAACGAACAAAAAATCGATCACATATGCGAATACTTGGAAGAGCTGCAATCAGCTGCCCTTACCATTGCAATCAATCAGGACTGAAACACCAGCGACTGCAAACACCGCACAAGCGGATCGATAGGATGGCGGACAGATGGGGCCAAATCGAATGGAAATCGCGGAAAATCGAAGAAGCTCCAATTGAGGAACGAATGCGCGCCGTTAGCGCAGTAATAATCGAGCTAATATGTATGTGTTTTTCCTTTGATTTTGCATTTTAGCACCTGCATTTGAGAGTTGCTCGCCCTATACGGCACCCTTTAGCGAAGTCATAACTTGTCATTGTCATTCTGGTCAACAATTCTACTAATTTTACAAGATATACGCTGATGTTCGCCAGCGCTTAGCGCTTCCAATGACAACCGGAAGACCTAGATGTGTTGCCAATGCAAAAAATTAATCTTTTAGCATTCATTCATTTCTCTGTCTGCAGTAAAGACGGCTCAAGTGCGCAAACTAGGGAAGGCATATATGTAAGGGTTGATCGGGGGCAATGTACAAAGTGAAGGGCGGCTAAACAAGCGACATGAACTCAGAAAATGACACATTTTTATCGAGACAGATAAATTACACAGTGGAAAATATACGTGGTGGTTGAAGCAGCCAGGAGGGACTGTGAAAGAGTGCGAATAATTATTAGTACGACAGATAGCTAGCTCTGTGTTACCAGAACTGGCGGCGGCGACGGCGGCGGCGGGAAACGTCTCTGTGTGTTGTTTGTTGCAGAAAGAGGACAGTAGCCATATATACTATATTCGTGCGAGGAGATGTGTGAGGGTTTACAACCTACAGAAGAGAGATGGAGATGGAGAGAAATCGGGACAATGTACCAGATGTAAAATTTGAGAACTGACGGCGAGTGGCAAGCGAACTCTGTTCACTAAGCCAGGAACTTCTAAGACGGACCCATAATCGTTGAATAGCATCGTATGACAAGTTTATTCTGCACCTGAAAGAGAGCGCAATTAGCGACCGCACAGAGAGCTTCCCTCGCGAACCCGGAAATCGCGGTCATGACAGTGATGCCTCCCGCTGCTCAACCTTTACGGTTATTTTGTTTCCTGCGACGGGAATTGTGTGCATTGTTGACAGCGTTAGTGCGCCTTTCTGAAGAGGAAGAAGATGATGACTTTTTGGTCGAACGTAAGGAATACGGCTTTCGTACCTTGACTTCCTCGGCCGTCGGCTCACGGTGTTCTGATATTCGTTCATTCGGCGATGCGGCCGCTCCTTGCGGAGGACTTGAGGAATGCCCGTTCGGTATCCCGTCGGCCAGCGACACGGATTCCTCGAACGCTTCGGGCGGACTGCGTTCGCACGTTACGGCAGCAACTGGAGAGGTTGGATCGCAGTCTTCAGGACTTGACGGTGTTCCGGAATGATTTGACTCGCATCTGTACCGCGAGGCTGCTTTCGATTTGCTCGACGATCTGGTGTTTGTCGTTACGGGCGGCGGAGACACTGCGGGAGGCGGCGTGATAGGACGAACTTGCTGATAAGGCGCTGGCTCGTCGTCCCCATTGATTCCTGCTCTTGATCGTCTTCTCGCGTTCATGAAGAAATTTGCTACTGTGGAAATGTCTAGCCTCAGGTGTTCCGCTATCGTTTGTTGCATTTCTCTGCTCGGCCTCTGCGTTTCTTTGAATATTGCCTATAAATGCATTTTTGAAGCAGCCAGACTTTGGAACTATCGCGCTTACTTGTAAGGTCCTCTTCTGAATGTCCGTAAATACTAATCTCGGCCTCTTCGGCGCACTTCCACCGTTCTGACTTGAGTCGTCTGAGTGATTTCTGTTCCGCGAGTAGTGTCTAACATTTTGGGCAGGCGTAGGGGGAGACATCATAGGCACCGTACTCGTGCAGGGATACATCTTTCCTTCTTCTCCGTCGCTTTTGTACATATCGAGGATTCCTAACCTCTGATGGAGAGGCTGCTGCACCCAATTGTACATTCTTCTGAACGTTTCTCGACCCGATTTTAATTTATTCCATGGCTTGGGATTCCTCAACAAGTCTGACAGTGTTCCTTGACTTCTGCAATGCGTCAGGGTTGTAATCGCAACACTCGCGCCTATAGGAACTAACCTGCACAATATTCTCTCGGCGAAGATCGCTTGCGGTATTGAGTGTTGCTTCAATTCAAACGCGATTCTCTTGCATAGATCCTTCGTGTCAATGTAGATGTCGTCGTCGATTTCAGCGTTCAGCGGATCGGTCTTGTCGTTCGTTGAGTACGTCCGCGCAGTCGTTGTAGCTGGCGCGGTTGAGGAAGTTGCCGGTTGCGAAATTGTCGACTTCCGAGAAGACGATGCTGGCGTTGACCGTACATTCTCGTTGGACGAAGAAGCGTTATCATCAACCGAAATGGGAAGTTCATCGACGTCGTGCTTGATTCGTATTGTCGGCGGCCTGTTGTTTGCCATATCGTTGAGGACGGGGTTCGGCGAGTGATAATTCTGCGGCGGCGGAGGAGAACTGAGCATCTAGAAGGAATCGATAATTATTCACGAAAGGAAGCGGGCAGAGGTGAAGGGTCGGAGGGTGTGGAGGAGGGAAGTTGCCCATCTGGTACGCGCAACTAATCAATAATAACGCCAGTCGAAAAAATCAATTCGACGGAAAGGAATATATATGTCTGCATTTGGCGCCAGAGTGACCGTTACAGGTTGCGACGCGCCAGTCGAGCTCTTTGAGGGCTTGTTGTTCGGTGCGATTCGCTCGCTCGCTCTTTCTTGCACTTACCCTACTGCTTCCCCAGTTCGCGGACGTATTCGGCTCTCCGATCAACGAGGCGATCATCGTGGAAGCGAGTTCAACGTTACTAACTGCAGGTGGGGTTTCCGCGTTTGCCATTCGTTCGAGCTCTTGCTGCTGCACCTGATCAATGTAGTCCGCATCGACGTATTGCTGCTGGTTATGGTGCGTAAGTGAGTTGTGGTGATCCATAACGACATCGCTGCCCACTTCTTCCTTGATGTAAAGCGGCCTCCGTAAACTCGAAAGCATGTCGCCCGCAGCCCTTCCGTTCGGTCTCGCAATCGAGCTCACCATGTTGCCAATAGAATCAGCGCAGCGATTTGAATCAATATGCAGCGGAGAGAGTAGACCAGCGGGGCCAGTCGTAAAACTGAAATTGGCTAACACGCGCGTGAACACGAACAAAAGGCGAATTCTGCGGAACAAACCTTTTTTCGAGTAGCGCGTGCGATGAATGGATTGGGTGATGAGATCCTATTGATAAACCTTCGTGCACCGGTTCTATTTTCATGGTTGTGTACGATGGCTGCGAGCCCATCGAAACAAGCGTTGTATATCCCCTAAATCGAAAATCACAAAATTCCTTGAACGCTAACAGAATGCGAATTACAGTTGCGTCGATGATGTAGAAGGTAAATAATTAGGTATAAAAACCAACCCTGTTTCGCTAAGACTCATTGGTGTTAATGAGGCCAACTGGGGACTGGCCACCGAGACAACACTGGGATCTTGATGTACAATTCCATGAGATACTGTTTGCTGTGGACTGATAGTATCCAAGAAATTCTCAGGCAACTCTTCAAATTGCCCCCTTACGAAAGGATCAATTTGTAAATACTCCGTCATTTCACTGCGGCCTTTGCGGATGCTAACAGAAGGTAAACATTATTTACTTGAGCGATAAAATGCCAAAACCAACCCGTTGGAGTTCCCACTCAGCATCCCCGGTAGTTGGGAAACGCTGCATGAAGTCACTGCAGGCGGTTCCATGGCTCAGTGCCGTGTCGAACCTGCGAAACGACTTCTGAACTCTGGAGATGTCTCTTCGTTAAGTAACTTAGTGTAAACTCCGATTACAGTATATATTCATAGCAAAAGACGGGGCTTTCTGAAACGAGAAGACGATCAGCTGATATCCTAGTTTGGTTTTGCAACGTTGCACTCAGAGTGCACGACGCTATAAAGTCGCGTTTCGAAGAGTACAGCCATCAAGACATTAACCACAATGTTGCTCGCCTTTACTACCGTAACGCATTGTTGTGCCCTTTCGCGGCTGCCGCGCGCGCGCGGCATACAGTCTCCTCAAGCTACCTTTTCATTCGTCCCTCTCAGTTCGCCCCGCGAGCGCTGCAGCGCACCGAGCACCGGGCCAAAGCAGCAGAGGGCGACGAGGAGTCCAATGAATTGATCGATGCGGGTGCGCGCTATTGATTCGCGCTCTCCTATCGGATGGTATGCGATGTGCGCCTCAAGCCGGCATCGCTGTAGGTGGTGCATGCGAGTGGTGGTGAGCCGAGTAGTAGCATAGGGCGCCGGGCGAGCGGGCGAAGACGGCCTTTCTACAAAAGCACTCGTCTCTCTCGCTCGCACATCACCGCCATCAGCACAGCGCCCGCAGCACAAGCGCGGTCGGTGCGGCGGCGGCGGCGATGGCGACGGCCGGCTACGTCAGCGTCGTCACCATTCGTAGCAGAACATCACCAGCAAGCAGGAAGCGGCGGCGGTACCGCCGTCCCAGCAGATGCAAACAAAGCGGCGGTCGTGCTAAGATATTTTTTTTCTTTCTCTGCTCGTCTGCTCAACACTCTCGCGCCTCCCAAGTAGAGTGGAAACGACACGAACTGCCGCGTGTTGATGTGCAGGGGGCGAGGGTTTCGAAACGACAACGTTGACTACGGTAGGACCCCCCTCTTTTTGCTTGAGCCAGTCAGCTCGACGCGCTCAAAACTGGCGGCGGTCGCACACGAGAGTGGGAGGAGGCGACTTGTTTGGTCGGTCGTCGGTCCGCGTCGAATTCGAGCCCGCGCGTTAACCGCCGCTACCGGCTGGAACTGCTGCTGCTGCTGGCTGCACGCAGTCTAACTCATCGAGGGGCCTTCAGGGGCCAAAATACGGAGGCGGAGGACGGAAGCGGAGCTTACGCTCTGCTCCCTAGCTCTAAAAGTCATTACGCGTCTCCAATATTCTGACAAACCCGCACACAGCGCTCTCGTTCGTTCTTTTTAAATTGCGACGATGACGCGCGCGGGGAAGTAACTCAAAGCCGAGTTGGTGCTTTTTCATCGTGCTGGGGGAAATTGGTCAAGTTTGGAATGCGAATTGCAATGCCACGATTTCCAAACGTTTTCTTTTCGCTTTTTTCTCGCATTACAAGTCTAAGAGTGGTGAAATAACAGTGATTTGTAATAAGGAACAGAGTTCTTGGCGACGGCGGCGGTGATACGCGACAGAGCGCTCACGACAATAAGCAGAGTTTGCAATAATTCACCTCTATTACAGATAGCAACGATTACCAGACTATATTTTCTCTGTAGATGTTAAAAACTCGCAAATAAGAACGTCAGCGTTCGAAAATGGCGGCGTCGGCGGTGAAATTGACAACTAATCTCACCGACCTCCCCTTTACAGTGTCGAGCAAGTTAGCGAGCTCATTAAATAGTG
Source organism: Steinernema feltiae (assembly GCA_007213375.1). Classification (NCBI taxonomy): domain Eukaryota; kingdom Metazoa; phylum Nematoda; class Chromadorea; order Rhabditida; family Steinernematidae; genus Steinernema; species Steinernema feltiae. Next base: position 24,466 of record MQUG01000153.1, read on the forward strand.
GAAATACATGGCTCAACCTGATTGACGACGATCCTGGCAGCGTTTACAATCTAAAGTAAGTGAACGTGGACGCGCACGCGCTTTGCCTTGTTCCAAGAGGCTAGCTAGACCTCGCTCACCACACACACACACAATCACAACAAAGATACACACGCGAGAGCACCGCAAAAAATATTTTTCTTTCGGTTGGTTGGTTGGTCGGTCGCTGCCGGCGTTTCTTATGATTATGAATTGATGTGGGATTTCCAGCGCGTGGTAAATTGCGCAAAAGTGCAAATTCATTGCAGATCCTGATTGGAGCGAATTTAGTTTACTTATTTGGGCGCAGACTCTTTGGTTCTTCCTCCTGAGCATCAAGTTTCGTTTTTTTGGACGAAAAGTTAAGCGTGAACTCGGAAAGATGCGCAAAAATCGATTAAACAATGCGTTAGATCACTTTATATAAGTTCGCTGATCCAATTAGATTTTACACCCCACCACGCAAGACGAACTGAGCAAGAGGAGGGAGGGTGCAACGCGTGTGCGAATCGCACGCATTTTGGAGTGCGTCGTCGTTTGCACGACGAGGACAACGACGAAAAAGGACGACAACGAAGTCATGAAACCGCCACTAGCGCCATCACAACACACATAACCAAACCACCACGCAGACAACGCGTACCACCCACAGGAGGGCCGTAGATAGAGCAAGAAAAGGAGGATAGATTGCTGCTAGATGTGGAGGATGGATTGCTGGGATGGCTGGGCTCGAGTCGGACGAACGCCGGCCATGGTCATTTGCATGCATGCACAGATGGCACTCCGGGCGGTCGGATGCGCAGAGAGAGGAGGAGGTTCTGACACGCTCGGTCACACCACAGTCTACTACTGCTGCTGCTGCTGCTGCTACTACTAGTAGTAGTACTAGTATCACAACAGTGATGGCGGGGAGGTACGATTACTTATGCGGCAGAAAAACGTCAGTAGGAGCAAAAGCCAGCACGCGCATCCGCTTCTCCTCCGACCGAGGAAGCTCTTCGCTCGGTTGTCGTGGAGACAAAGAAAATCTTCCTCTTTTCCGCTTTTTTTTGGCTCTCGCAACGGCACCAGAACACGGTCGGAGACAGCGTCGACGTCAACGTTGTGATGCGCTCTGCGAACAGAATCGCGTTGCGCGAAAATAACGCCTGGGCGCCCGCGCGCACACGTTCTGTGTCGTACGTGATGTTGTCACCAACCCTCCACTGTGCTCTTGTTGCTCTGTCGGCTACATCAACCATCGCCACCCTTCATTTTTGTGCCTCTGCCCTCGGTAATTGCACCACCACCACCACCATCACAGTCACCAGCAACAGCAGCAACAAGGCGTTGTTGGCGGCTCAAACGAACCGACCACCGCCACCAACCAACCAACTAACCAACAGAACCATCCCGTCACCCGACGAGCGACATCGCATGGCAAAAAGTAGTTCGAACAGCAAAATATTTCGCTTTGTGCATCCCCTGTCAGTCGTCATAGTCATACATAACGCCACGAGCGAAACGTTCGAAACCGACCGGAGACGTCCAAGACACTGGTTAGCGACAACGAGCTGTGTCATCTCAAGGGCGCGCCAAAAGGCAGGAAAAAAACGGTTTGGGTGTTTCGCAATATCTCCCTCTAGTCTGTCAGCATAATACACTCCTTCTAAGACGCTCATTTCACGCTTTTATGACAAATTAATGGCCTTAACTGTCAATTTAAGCTACAGCCAAACAGCAACTGTATTTTCGAAAGAAAGAGATTGGAAAACTCGATAAAAATGATCATAAAAAAACATTTTTCTAATGAATGAAGAGATGACACGACACACGCACATAGAGCTCGCCCGAATGCGCAAATCTGCTTATGAATGCGCCTTTCGCGTTCACAAAACAAACTCTTATGAATGACATCAATTGTAGAAGCGATGAAATTGAACGCGTGCAAGCGAGCAAGAACCCAGCTGAGCACTTTCTGCGCTACTTGGGCAACCGAGGTCAGACAGTTAAAGATCTGATTGTACGTCTCAATCTGCTCGCGAAGGCCTATGGCTCGGTCATGGACAAGCCGCAGTTGATACTGCGCAGAAAATTCTGTACGTTGCGCCCGCTGCACGTCATTATCACAATCGGTGCTGCTTTCACTTACAGGTGCGCTTATTTGGGCACGCAAAGAACAGGTGCTTGTCTCGGTTGCCAGCAATGGCCTTCAATTGCGATTGGAGTGCAAGGCCAGCGGCTTCCCAGCACCACAGTATACGTGGATCAACGACGAGAACAACGAGGTGGTCGGTAACACGAGTATAAAAGTCATTTCGCGGTAGGTTCAGAAGACTTAACAAAGCGGAAATGATCGTGCGGTGCCCGATTTAGGTGCAAATGCAAGGCGCGCAACATTTACAAATGTCATATCAGGAATTTCATCGAAGAGGGGCAAGAATGGTCGACGTTCTATCGTTTGAAAAACAAAGAATACGAATCGGAGTTGATCACCGACATTGTGGATCTGACATCGTACGCAATCGACGACGAAGGTTTTGGAATTTCCGCTGGGTCAACTATAACTGATAAAATGGCATTTCAGACTGCGCGGACTGCAATAAGAGCATGATAAACAGGGTGTTTGGCGACGTAGACGAAAACGATCGCAATCAACACGGCCCAGGTGACCACTGATCACAAGCGTTCCTCCTTAGCACGCGCGCAATTTGATCGTTGTTTAGGGGTCGATGGAGGCGACGACGACGACAATGACTACGACACGGGCGAACTCGTTGCCGCAGACAAAGTGGCACTAATCATCAGTAATCGCACCTATCGCTGTTTGCCCAGTCTGATCACTCCGCACTGCGATGCGGAAACCCTCGCGCAAAGCATCCAGGAGCAGCTCAAATTCAAAACAGTCACACTGGCCGACTTGACGCTCGAAGAGATGCGATTCATCATTCGCGAATACAAAAAGTTGCTGGGACGTGGAGTATACGGTAAGTGGTGCGTGAGGAGGTGGTGAAACAGGGTGCGAGCGGGAGAGGAGAGCCCGAAAGCGAAGCAAAATGAGACAAGGTGATATGGGAAACGGCACATGCTATCGAGGAGGACAAACAAAATCTTGTCACCGTGCCACTTACTGCTTCTGTCGTTCTCTCTGTGTGTGTGTACGCGAACACCCCATACTTTCAGCCCGCGCTCGCTTTGTTTGTGTTTTCGCGCGCTCCCTGACAACATATGACCGGGCGGTTGGTGGAGGGAAAAAAGAAGCGCGCTCGTTTCGTTCATCGGTGCTTTCCGCGACTGTCAAGGCCACACACGATGTGCGCGCTGCACGCTAGCCGCCAACCACTATTGACTACAACTGCTGCTCTCAGCCATTTTCTATTTCGTCGGACATGGATTCGAAGCGAATGGGCAATGCTACCTACTTCCGGTCGACGCGCCAGTTGACAATTATGGGCCCCAGCATTGTATCTCCATGGACTGGGTGCTATCCATTTTCCGCGAGCACCAACCCTCGCTTAATCTCATTCTCCTGGACATCTGTCGCAAATATCTGCCGTAGGTTATCCCATTAGTACTTTACGAGCTCAATTTTACGCTTTACAGATGCAATCTAGAAGCGTTCATATCGTATGCGGAGAAATATCAAAGCGTCACGAGGAATACGGTCTACGGATACGCGACGTAAGCACGCTTTCATCATCGCACGCTCTATTTCACATATTCATCACGTTTAGGAGCGGAGGCGTCGGCGCTTATGAAGTGAAGGGTGAACCGAATGGAGTATTTATGAAATATCTCAAGAATCATGTCACACTCCGGCTACCGGTTGTCAATATGCTTAATAAAGTGATCAAAGGTAGGGAAGCCGGGATGGGATCAGTAGATTATTGCAATTAGTGAATTGCAGATATTGACAGCGACAACAAGGTGTGCGATGTGCAAGTGCCGGAACTACGCACCAATCTTCCCCTCCAGCGCTCGTTAACCGACGAACTCGTCTTCGACGGACACACAACGTCCTACGACCATCACACAATGCACTGGAGGCTTATGCACGGTAAACACGGCCTCGTAGTTCGTCAACTGATGACTCATTGCTTGCAGAACTGCCGAATCCCGTAAACGTCTCGTTTGAAGAGCTCGATCTGCGAGTGATCGTTTGGTTTGACTTTTGCGGTCATTTCACCAACAAGGTCTACGTCTTCAGCAGTGTCGATGATCTGCTCATCGACCCGGACGATGACGAGCGCGTTCCTTCTGAGCACGCTCTCTCGCATCTCGCTTATCTCAAGTTCACGCAGGTACATTAAAGCGTAATCATTTAATGAATTCATCTCATCGCATTTTTGTGGTTTTAGGGATTAACGACGTCAAACGAAAAGGTCGTTAAGGATGAGGAGGAAGGGATTTCACGATGCATCATGTTGTCAAATCTACAGCGAGCCAGCGTAAGTGACGCAGTCACAATCCCTATTCACTAAACGCGGGGTTTCAGGGTGAAATCGTCTGTTCAATTGAAGTAAAGCATATGGACGACGCATCTACGGTACTATCGTCACGCGAAGCCAACTTGGGCCACGTTCTCATTACTAGGCTGCAAGCCGGGTAGAAGAAGAATTACACGATTTCAACATTACGTGTACATGTACATTCAATTGGAGATGCGGAAGTAAAACAGCTGAATGCACTCGCCACTTTTGGTCGTTCGGGGCATCCGGATAGAGTATGGGCAGAGAGTATTATGAAACATTGCTTGGCGTGCTGAGCAAACTGAATTGCCGCATCAATAATTTCGACATCGGAAGTATTAAATCATTCTTCTGTGATGAATGCGTTGACGTGCGCCTAATGAACTTTACACAGCTGTCTGGGACAAAGTCAGTCAAACAATTAAGGGTTTTGAGATGACGACAGATGGTTAGCGATATAAGTGGTGCGGTAGATTTGGTTCAAATTGCATCGGTTTTGTTCCTTCCTTTTCCGCCGCACAGTTACATCATTTTTAATGCGGTGATTGAAGCGCTTACTCTGCGAAAAATTGAGAGCATTTAATTATTTCAAACACATTTCCCATTTATAATTATAGACGTCTCTGCTATATTGGGCTCTTGTGTTGTAGTTAACACATCATTTTAAGAATTATCCATTGCTTTTATTTACTACAATCGTATGTTTTATAATCACTGTCCATTTTCGTATTCACCGATTGGGGCGCGCTCTTTCATGATGAAATTCCCCAGTGTGCCGGCTTGCGGGGGGCCCTCAAACCGTCGCAGCAGCCCCACTAAGAGATTCTCGGCCATCTCAGGCGCAAGACACTTTCCGTCAGGGAAACCAGACCGGCGATGCAGGTCTGGTTTGTGCGGGGGCTAAGGGAAATGATAAGTTTGGAAGTTAACTATTGGGCAATCTCCACTGTTTCAAGCAGTTACAGGATGAATGTTGCGTGGAAAACGCTTCGCACTTTTGACCTTCTCTAGACGCTGGTACAGCTAGTCGCCGCTTCACGGCTCGACAACAGCTACAGAAGCTACTTCTTGCTGCTTCGCGGCTTGCCTCTGAAGACAGCGGGTGACTGCTCGCCGCTTTGCGGCTCGACTACTCCTTGGGAGCTCACGTGCGATTTTCAGCATTTATGTCTTTCTCAGATTTTAAAACTACCGTACTTTTCTCTACTTTAAGTCGGAAACGACTTTACATAAGCTTCGTACCCTTCTCTTTTTCCCGTTAAGTCATTCTTTGTGATGTGATCGACGATTCCAAGGATAGAAGATTGAGGACTCCGATGAAAACAACAGAAAACGTTTCAATTCGATTCAAACACATTTCCTCTCATTTTAGACGTCTCTGCGCCATTTGACTACTAAGAATTCTGAATTGCATTTATTTATTGCATAGTTAGATCCAAGCACATAGATAGGTTATTACTTTCCATAAGACGGCTGAGGTTGGAAAGGCGCCTTGTACTCGGGGCAGTAGGGGATCGCGCTGCGTTGAAGACACTTGTGGTGGTTCAAGTCGAACGCCTCTCCGGGCTGACACAAGGAATCGGTGCTTCGGCCAGTGGTGCAGGAAAAGTAGGCTCTGTTGCACTGTCCATCGTTGTAGAGTCCATCTCGCTTTCCGTAGCACTTCCCGTTTGGCTGTTGAGGATGAGCGACAGGTGGACGAACTTCCCTTGGATTTTGGGGCTGAGGCTGCACCGGTGGACGTCCATTGCTGGGAGGAGGACGGAAGACGTTGTTGGGATTCCGCGGATTGGGTCTAAAAGTTAAGTTTAATGGTTGTGAGGAGCAAAAGAAACAAACTCGAAGGTGTTCGTGTTGATCTGAGGCACAGGGGGGTTCCAGGTACCACCGCATTCCGGAACGTTAGCGGGATAATCACAACGCACGGATACTTGAGAGAACTTCAGACCGATCGCTTCAGGGCAGAAGCGAACATAGCGCAGCTGGTTCGTGCAACTGAAGTAGACGTCACTGCAACCGATTGAGTAGTGACCATCTGCTTTGCCAGTGCAAGTGAAGTCTGAAATCACAAGGAAATCGAATTTCTGCAAATAAACGTTGTTCTTACTGTTGGCAGGAATCTTGCGTGGAGGGCGCGTCGGCTTTTCGAGTTCCGTCTCAGGCCGAATACCACCGCAGTGTGGAATGAACTCTCTGGATTGACAGAACTTGAAGTCCGGATCGTAGAAGCGTCCTTGAGAGCACAACATTCGCGTCGCGATGGTGTTTCTGCAGTGGAAGTAGAAGTTGTGGCAGCCGGCAACACCGTAATCTCCATCGACTTTTCCAACGCAGAAGGTCTGCTCCACCGCTTGTTGATTCGGGCCTTGTGGAGGCGGTCTGTTCGGTTGAGGGCGAGCACCGCCGCAGCTTGGAATGAAGTCTCGCGGATGGCAGCTTGCGACTTCGGCATCGTAGAAGAGGTTCGACGCGCATTCCATGTTGACAACGGTGCCATTGTGGCAGTGAAGGTAGAATCGGCCACATCTTTCCGTTGGATAGTAACCGTTGCGCTTGTTGAGGCAGAAGACATTTCGCGGAGGCTGAGTTGGTGCTGTTGGCGGTGAGGCTGGTCGAGGTCGCACTCCACCGCAGGTCGGAACGACGTTGCGAGGATGACAGTTCCCAAGTTCGGCATCATAGAACGTGGAGGAAGGGCAGTTCATGAGCACACTCTTCTGATCGTGGCAGTGATAGTAGAATGCGGCACATTGCTCCGCTCCGGCGTAGTAGCCATTCTGCTTTCCAATGCAAAACGGATTCTGCGGCGGCTGGGTTGGGCGAACGCCACCGCATGCGGGAATCGTCGTTCTGTCGGCGCAGGTCTTCGTTTCCGAGTCGCGCATCAAGCCGTTGTTGCAGAAGACTTGGCGTCCTCCAATGTTGCTGCAGCGATAGTAGAAGTTGACGCATCCATTAGCGTCGTGGATCCCTTCTTGTTTGCCTCGGCAGAACAGATCTGCTTGAGAGAGAGGCTGACGATCGATGGGATTCTGCGGTTCGGGCATCGCCGGGCGAGCGCCACCACAAGAGGGAATCACGTGTTTCGGGTTGCAGTGGGCGATTTCCGGATCGAAGAAGAGCGTGCTGGGACAGTACCTCTTGATGGAGAGCGCGCCAGTGCACTCGTAGTAGAAGTTCTCGCATCTTCCAGCTCCGTAATATCCATCGGCTTTTCCGTCGCAGAAGTTGTCGAGTTGTGGCTGTGGCTCGCGAGGCGGCTGGATTTCCGGTCGTTTTCCTCCGCAATCGGGAACTCGCGACTGTTGGTCACATTTCCGCAATTCAGAATCGTAGTAGAGTCCTTCGGGACAGTGCATCTTGCTTGAGACTCCACGCTTGCACACGTAATGGAAAGCGGCACAGATTTCAGGAAGGTGAATTCCGTCGGTTTTTCCCTGGCAGAATGTGTCTTGCGCATGAGGTGGCCGAGGGTCTCTAGGTGGAGCTGCTGTGACGGGTCGAGTGCCTCCGCAGCCTGGTACAGCGTTCTTCCGTTCACAAATCTTCACTTCCAAGTCGTAGAACAACCCACGTTGACACATCAACTTGTTTGAGAATCCAGAGCTGCAGTGATAGTAGACCTGAGAGCACGCGTCAGGTGTGTAGTAGCCATCTCGCTTTCCATCGCAGAAGGAATCACGTGGAGCTGGCTTACTCGGAGGCGTGACTGGAGGTGTGACAGGACGAGTACCACCGCAATCGGGAATAAACTGCTTCAAATCACATCGCTGGAATTCAGCATCAGTAAAAGTGCCCTCTGGACAGGCCATCTTGTAGGTGTTTCGCGAAACGCACGAGTAGTAGAACGGCGAGCACTTCTCCGGGACGTAAAATCCATCCGATTTTCCACGACAGAATGGATCCACTGGAACTGGTGGACGAGTTTCAGGCGCTTCAGTCACTGGTCGCGTTCCTCCGCAAGCCGGCACGGCGTTCTTCCGTTCACAAATCTTCACCTCCAAGTCATAGAACAATCCGCGTTGACAGGTGAGCTTGTTTGAGAATCCAGAGCTGCAGTGATAGTAGACCTGAGAGCACGTATCTGGTGTGTAGTAGCCATCTCGCTTTCCATCGCAGAAGGAATCGCGTGGAGCTGGCTTACTAGGAGGCGTGACTGGAGGTGTGGCAGGACGAGTACCACCGCAATCGGGAATAAACTGCTTCAAATCACATCGTTGGAGTTCAGCATCGGTAAAAGTGCCCTCTGGACAAGCCATCTTGTAGGTGTTTCGCGAAACGCACGAGTAGTAGAACGGCGAGCACTTCTCCGGGACGTAAAATCCATCCGATTTTCCACGACAGAATGGATCCACTGGAACTGGTGGACGAAGTTCAGGAGCTTCAGTCACTGGTCGCGTTCCACCGCAAGCCGGCACAGCGTTCTTCCGTTCACAAATCTTCACCTCCAAGTCATAGAACAATCCGCGTTGACAGGTGAGCTTGTTTGAGAATCCAGAGCTGCAGTGATAGTAGACCTGAGAGCACGTATCTGGTGTGTAGTAGCCATCTTCTTTTCCATCGCAGAAGGAATCACGCGGAACTGTGCTGGTTGGAGGTGTTTCAGTCACGAGACGAGTACCACCGCAATCCGGAACTAACTGCTTCAAATCACATCGTTGGAATTCAGCATCGTAGTAAGTAGCCGGAGGACAGGTCACTTTGTTGGTGTTCCGCGCCAAGCAAGAATAGAAGAATTTTGCACACTTCTCCGTTGTGTAGGTTCCATCAGCTTTCTCTTGGCAGAAGGTGTCGACTGGAACTGGCGCACGAGTAACCGGAGCTTCGGTGATGGGTCTTCTTCCTCCACAAGCCGATACAAACTCAGGACGATCGCAAAGCTTCGCTTCCATGTCGTAGGCCAATCCTTGTTGACACGTGAACTTGTCAGATGATCCGGCGTTACAGTAGTAGTAGGTCTGACAGCAGATCTGAGGTGTGTAGAAGCCATCGCGCTTTCCATCACAGAAAGGATCACGGGGAACAGGATCGCGTGGTGGAGGCGTCTGTGTGGCTGGTCGAGCACCACCACAGCCAGGTACGAATTGCTTCTTTTCACAACGCTGGATGTCGGCATCATAGTAAGTATCGAAAGGACAAGACATTTTCGAAGCGGCCTCATCACTGCAGAAGTAGTACTGAGCGCTACAGTCGCCATTGATGTGGTATCCATTAGCCTTGTTCTTGCAGAAAAGATCGACTTCGGTTGCTGGAGGATTCACTTTCGGCGGAGTAGCGGTAGTTAGTGGACGAGGGCCGGCACATACAGGAATGTTCCGCCTGTAGTCGCACTTGTGATACTCAGGATCGAAGATAAGTCCGGAGGCGCATGACTGATTGAAGGTGCGTCCGGCATTGCACCTGTAGTGGTCGGGCGAACACTGTGCTGATGGGTAATTGCCGTCGCTCTTGGATTCGCAAAAACTGATGGGAAGTGGCTTCGGTGTGTGCTCAGCATGTGGCGATGGACGCCTTCCTCCGCAGACTGGAACGTGGAACTTGATGTTGCAGTGATCGATCTCCGGATCGTAGTAGAGGCCATTTGCGCAGACGATCTTCGTTGAGTTTCCAATCAAGCAACTGTAATAGTACTGTTGACAGCCGCTGGCACCGTGGTTTCCAATCGATTTGCCTTCACAGAACGTGTCGGCAAGAACGTGAGGAGGACTGTGAGGTTCATGGAAATGGCCTCCTGGAGGCTTGACATGAGGCGAACCGCCACAACTGCGAACATGTTCTCTGACGTGGCACTTGGAAGTTTCGTGATCGTAGAACAAGTGACCGGGACAATCGTGTTTGCTTGCTGCTCCGTCACTACAGTAGTAGAAAAAGGTATTGCAGCCACCGGCGTCATGATAGCCGTCAGATCTTCCTTCACAAGAAAAGTCGCCCAATGAAGCCAGCGAAGGAGTAGCTGGTGGACTTTGTGGGAGCTTCTCCGGAAACTGCTCACAGCCAGAGATGTTCTTCGGCAATTCACACTTCAAGCTCGACGGATTGAAGACGGATTGATCGGTGCACCTCTTGTGAACTGTCTGGCTGTCCACACACTCGTAGTAGCCGTTTCCGCATTCCGTTGCCGCGACAAATCCATTCGGTGCCTGCCGACATCTGTTCTCAAGTTGAACTCCTGGCTCCGCCGGTTTGACCTCGATCTGCGGATGGAAGTTGTTCTCGAGTGTTTCTTTGGGAATACTAAAAGTAATCAATTAATTATTTAAGAGTTTACAAAAAAGACCTACGCAAAGCAATCTCTGGGCCAGATGCATGTGTAACCGCTCCAAACCAGACTCGCAGCACATTTGAAACGGAATGCGTATTCGTTGGAGCACTGGATGTAGAAGTTCAGACAGTAACCTTCGGAGAACCATCCGTTGCTGGGGCACGTGTAGTCTGGTACGTGAGGCGGTTCGTAGACGTCGGTTTGAGCGATTTGCAGACCGGTCCGGTTGGTGAGTTGAGGAAGGCTTCCTGAGGGGACCTTGTCGGTGTTTCTAGTTTCCCGGAAGTGCGTGATCAATCTGTAGTTTCCCGTAATTTGTGGTGCACAACTGCCGGCCACGCAATTGCCTTCTTGGAACGTAGCGCCATCCTGACAAGACTTGATTGTGGCAGTTCCGTTTTCGCAGTGCAGGTAGCTGCTTCCACATGTTTCCAATGGGTACTCTCCGTCGGTCTTGTTGGCGCAGTCGGGCTGCTGTCCAGCACTGAAGGTTTTTACAGGAGGTGGAAACTGTCCGTCGACATCAGAGCGAGGCTCGATGGACTCAGGAGGACTTGAGCGAGCGACCTGGGGTGAATAGTCCATAATATCCAATGACGAGTCGTTTGTTGGCAACCTCGCAATCGTCTGATTTCGGCTAAATCACAAAAATTAGAACTAAACCAACACATGTATTGCAGCTCACCTCTGACATTGTGATTCCCAAGTGCAGCGCCGGAATCTCTCTTCGTACACCAAGCCAATTGGGCAATCGATCTTGTAAGGGATGTTGTTTGAGCACATGATGTACTGTTTGTTGCAGGGACCAATCTCGTAGTAGTCGATTCCGATTTGGCATTGGAATTCCACATTACCAATTTCTGGCTTCTTCGGCATGCTCCGGGCCTGCGGAACTGGGGGAAGCGACGGTGTCGGAGGTGGAGGACTGAAAAAACAGCATGCGATTAGCTATTAGTAACGGTCTTCATACTTTTTGCAGACTTTCAACCACACACATCGGTCCTTCGAAAAGAACAATCCGTTCTGGCACATGAACTTGTAGGCCAACTCGTTCGAGCATTGGATGAAGTAGGGCAGGCATTCTCCTTCTTCATAGAATCCATTGTCCTTTCCGGCACAACTGAAGTTTGTTTTCGGCGGCTGGGGTGGTGAAACGGGACTTCTAAAAAATTAAAATTACTAACGGTTGCTATGCCACGAGATTACCTTTCACAAAGGTCCTCCGGCGCGCATTTTCCATTGGAAAAAACGTGTCCTTCCGGACATTGCAGCAGAAAAGCCATTCCGTTGTCATTGCAGTGCATAAAGTTCCGATAGCAGGACTGGAGAGGATACCTCGCCTTCGGCTTTCCCTCACAGCTGAACACTTCCGATCTCGCCAGCACTTTCAGCTCATCAGTGCGAGTCGACCGGAGACTGCTATCGTAGCTGAAATGAATATGAATAGCAATGAGTTGTAAAATATGAATATTACCCATTCAAGAGCGCACAGTTTTCAAAATAATCGCAACTCTTCGTTTTCAAATTGAAATACAGGTCCTTGGGGCAGCTCAAAATGATCGATTGTCCATAAGAGCACTGGTAGTAGTCGGGATAGCACTGCGAGATTTCTTGGAATCCATTGACTTGATTCGTGCAGTTGACCACGAGCTTGCCAGGCGTTGGGTGGACGACGACTTCATGCGCCGGTAGCAAAGACTCGCTAAATACAATTTCAAAAATAATGCCGCATTAATGTGCGCTTACTCGCTGGCGTTACATTCGGGAACGTCGGAACGGTGGGTGCAGAGCTGGCGCTTCTCACTGAAGAACAAGCTGTGCGCGCATTTGAAGTTGTCATTCAGGCCATTTCTGCATCGCCAGAAGAGGCCGTTGCACTGCGCTCCGTTGATCAGTTGACCGTCTTTTCCCGTACAGTTGAGATCTGTAACAAAATAAGAGGTTACTGTGGTCAATTGAATGGTGAATCATACGTGGAAGGACCTCAACTGTTTCAGTCTTCGGGGGAATCGTCAAACTGATTCGCCTAAAGTTGCTGACCGACGGCGCTGGTTGCTGTTTCCTGAATAATAACCGTGAGCACTGCTTCAAGTCGTTTCAGCAAACCTTCCGCAGTTGTACTTGTAGTCGCATACTCGCTGCTTCGGATCGTAGTAAAGATGGGCCGAGGCACAAAGTTGCACGAACAGATGACCGCTGTTGCAATACGCGTATTCCTGACTGCAATAGTCCATCATGTAGTGGCCATCTTCTTTGCCGTTGCAGGAGAACGGTTCCTTCCGGCTGAAATGCAAAAGTGATGATGATACCGTATTCCAAACGTCGCAACTTACAAGATCTTTGTCGCGAAATGGGGGTCCGCTCGAAGCTCACACAACGTGATGTTCTTTGGCTGATCGCACTGGTTCGTCTCCGGATTCATCTTCAGCCTTCCGTTGTACCCGTTGGGACAGTGGAACATGTGCTTACGGAAGGTTTGGCCAAAGGGTTCGCAGACGAAGTACTCGCTGCTACAGCCGAACACAAAGGCGCCTTCGCCATGATCTTCACAATTGGCGCTCCGGAGTCTCTCGGTGACTGAAAGACGATAAATCAGAGTTGATCAAAGTCAATTTCTTACAGGGCTCGACTTTCGGTTTTCCATTGGGTTGCTGAGTGCCATCCGGAGGTGGAGGATCCGTAGCCGCGAAGAGCGGCAAAACCGCCGCAAAGACGAGAAGCCTGAGGTTCATCCCTGAAACAAAGAGATACAGTAACACCCACAGAGAGAGCATATGGTCTGTCTGCAACGATAGCAAAGAGATAAAATGGAATCGTTGCGCTCGGCTCAGCGGCTTCGTTGAAAAAATGTGGAATGTTTCCACTTGTAAGGCCGGGGCGTCAAAATATTCCAATGTTGATGCGAAGAAACAGCGAACTAGGCGCCTTTGTTGTGAATTTATCTTCACGTTTTTATAAGAAAACATCCACCAGCATTCGCGATGTCGTGAAAGAAACGTTTCCAAAGTGGTGACGAATCCATCCAGCCAAAACTCAGTGACGACAAACGAGGACCAGACCGGTGTTTTGGAAAGAAACGAGGATCTCAAACTTACATATCAGGCGTATTTCAGGCCATTTCGTTCATTACTCCATCGTTTTCGCTAATTCCGATGTGCGCGAAGTACGCGGGCTTGTCAACTGCTGCAAAACAAAAATAAAACCAAGAAAATCAGAGCTGAACTTACCGCTGACCTGTTCCCACATGGCTTCAACTGAAGGGCGGAATCCAAAAAAGCTCGTTTTTCGTGGTAAATTCAAACTTCTCTCTAAACATGTCAGCAACGGGTTATTTCACAAAAAGAAAGATCACGAGCCGCAAAGGACAGAAAACGACTCGAGCAAATCGATATGCTGATTTGGCTCACTCAACTGACCGCAATGAACACCAGAAGAACAAAGAAGAAAACGAACGAATTACTTTGCAAATAAAGAAACTTGATTTGCGCTGAATGTGGCGCGGCACACAACTGTATTCAATACGAGCGCAGCACAGAGAGCGAACGAAACAATCGATTATCGCGCCGTTGATCGTTAGTCGGCGCGTCTTTAGGTATGCAGAATCTATGCATCAATGCGTAGGTAATTCAATGGTAACATGAGCATTCCTTCGGTATTAAATCAGTTGATTTAACAGCGACACGCTGAATAACTAATGGAAATGCATCGTGATCACTTATCAATCAACCAAAACAGCTGATTCTAAACGTTATGTCACTTTTAAGAGCAGAGAATCTCGTTTTGCGATTCGGATGGATTGGAGAGCTAATTGTGACAGATAGGAAGTTGACAGTGCAACGATGTTGACTTTACTATTTCTGTGTTTTGGAAATTAGACACGAGAAGATTGTGGCGAGTTGTTAGATAGTCATTTTCTGCTTGACGTCAATTTTGGACGATTCAGTCTGTAAAACATCAGCATACAATCCGTACTATTACAAAAAATGTACAACTTCATTCATTTACCCAGATCAAATTCACAGTACGAACTAACGAAATATACATTTGAGTTTTTTAAAGCAATATTGCAAAGAGATTTAAAGCAATGACATTGGAGGAGAATCCAAACGTTTGAAAGATATGCGCTCCAGAAATGAGCCGGAGATGCAAGCGGCAGCCATTTGCTGGATTTTCATTTGTGCGTGGCGCTTTTTCATCTCGTTTTCAGTACGTGCCGCGAGCCCTCTTTCAATTCGCTCCAAATGTTGCGTGTTATCCGAATCTATCCGAATCAATGTCGATTATCGCTGAGAGCCGTCTGCAATTAGACGTGAGGTTTTTGTGATATTTTCGTTTGCTAAATTAATCGATAATCAAGAAATTGACAAAGTTATGACTCTCTCAAATGAGTGTTGCAATGGCGCTGGTTCCTCAGATCCTGAAATCCGCAGCTGTCAAAAAAGGTGCTCTTTTCCTGTGTTTTTGAAGCGGATAGAACAGAGAAAATGTTTCTAACGGTAATGACGGTGATCTAATTTAAAAAAGACTGATTTTTAACAATTTGCACACTTTGACAGCATCGCGACAAACTGGCCAAACACACAGTGGTTTGCTGCGTACAAACGCATTTGTAGCAATTACCTGAACTGCTGGGTGCAATGCAATGCGCCCTTGAGAGTTCCCTCTCCGTAGAAAGAATGTAGAAAGCTACATTTTGCAATTATATGATTTTGTACAACTTCATTCATTTACCCAGATCAAATTCACATTGCGAAGTTCGCAATGTGAACTAACGAAATATACACTAGAGTTTTTTAAAGCGATTTTGAAGATATGAGATTGGAGAAGAATCCTAACGGTTGAAAGATGTGGTGCTTTCTTAAGCGGTGGAGTCTGGCCACGCGTCAAGGGATACCGTAATCCCGCGTGGCGATGCAACCGTATAAGCGATGCCGTCGAACCACACCTCATACTATATAACTAGATGATGTCCGATCATCAGCAGAAGTTCCATTCCTGGCTCCCGTCTGGGACGGTGAGTAAAGTGGGCAAACTTAACAAACACCGCAAGCGATCCAATCGATATGAGAGGAGAAGCAAAAGTGCAGCAAAATTGATTGAACCAAACGTACTCCCTCCAGAAATGAGCCGGAGAACCAAGCGGCAGCCATTTGCGGGATTTTCATTTGTGCGTGGCGCTTTTTCATCTCGTTTTCAGTACGTGCCGCGAGCCCTCTTTCCAATTCGCTCCAAATGTTGCGTGTTTTCAGGGTAATTCTATCAGAATCAATGTCGATTATCGCTGAGAGCCGTCTGCAATTAAACGTGAGTTTTTGGGTATTTTTCGTTTGCTAAATTAATCTTTAATCAAGAACATGACAAAGTTATGACTCTCTCAAAGAGCGTTGCAATGGTGCTGGTTAGTCTTTCATAAAATCTTGAAATCTGCAGGTGTCAAAAAAGGTGGATAAAAGGTGCTATTTTCCTGTGTTTTTGAAGCGGATAGAGCGCGGAGAAAATGTTTCCAACGGTATGACGGTGATCTAAATAAAGAAAATGGTTTTCAACAATTTCTACACTTTTTGAAAGCTTCGCGACACACTGGAAAAACACAGCTTACAAACGCGTTCGTAGCAATGACCTGAACGCAATGCTGTGCGCCCTTGAGAGTTCCCTCTGCGTAGAAAGAATGTAGAAAACTACATTTTACAATTATATGATTTTCTAAATATTATAGAATTGGAGAGCTAATTGTGGCAGATAGGAAGCTGGCGCGGGCATCTTCATGGAGGAGAGTTTTTTGTCGAAAGTTATAAGATTAAAGGATTATAATATCTAATCATTTTCATTATTATTTGAAGATGTTTAAAGTGCTGAAATCCTGCATTGTCGGGTGAAATTCTTTCGTACCATATGCTTGCGCACAAGTTTGCGCATCGGGTTTAACCGCATTTTTTAAGTGTTTAAACCGAAAATATAAGAATTTACAATTGCGCGCGCTGCGTTTATGTATTAGTACATTATGTCTGAAAAATTATGGATTACGTAGGCGAAATCTTGGTTTTCATTTGATTTTCATGTTTTTTATTGTACGCTTTGGGCTGTAAATGGAATGTACACTGTATTCCGCGCGCGCCAGGCTTTCAAAAATAGCAGCAGAACCAAAGCAGACGTTGAAAATTTAGTCGAATCTGAATTACATTACCGCTTTTTGCTGGCGTAAGTAATGTTGCAAACATTAGTGACAATTAATGATTTACTTCAGCGAACACCGGAGGAATATCAAGGCAAATTGCTCGGTTATGGAAGAAATGCTGCTTTACACGGAAGCTGCTGAATACGTGTATATGGCAACTTGTATACTTTTCGCTCTAATTTAGCGTGAGCAATTCTCTACCCTCAATCCATAATGATCGAAACCCGTCCATCAAACTTTGTAAGCACATTAACTCTGATATATTCTGATTTCTCATGTTTCAGCCACCGAGAGCCCCAAGGTCCACGGAGCGATTGGCAAGACTTGCGTTCAAAAGAACATCAGCGAGGTGGAGGCAACAGCTGAAGGGTACGCACACAAACTCTTCGCTGCGAAGTGGTTCGCTGTTCTCGAGGGAACAGACGAGCACGAAGTTGGATATCACAAAAACAGGTACTGTAAGCGTCATAGCACTTCATGTTTTGCGCTTCATACCGTACACTCGCGTCACAGCGTTTCGCACTGTCTTGTCCCTATTCTCACAACATCATATTGCAGGAAACGAATCAGTTATCCTAAAACGTTATCCTAGCAATGCAAGGGAGAAAATCGCAAGAGATTGTGATACCGATGAAACGCTGTACGAACGATTGGCGGAACTGAGAGGGTAAATAATAAATCTTTTAGCTGCTTTCCAAGTTGCAGTATCTTGCGCAGTGTGGTTTTCATGTTTTTTGTTCCAGAGAGTTCCAGCCGTCTGCGGAACAAGATCCATGCGTACCAATAACAACGGCCAATCGCGTAAACGTTAAAGAAATATTGACTAAAGTCTTTTCTTTGCAGAACTGAATTTGCGAGACCTCAAGAGATTGAACGATCGTGCATCCGTATCGAAATGGAGAATGTCACAGAGCAAGTTGGAATCCATCCAGAAACGATAAATCAAGCTCGCCAGACTTTCCAAACAAGCGCGAGCATTGCGGACGCAACGGAAGTTGTACAGGTAGAAATGGAGTTCCCGGCAACAGCAAGGAATGTAATGTGAATGTGAAAAATATGAATTTGCAAAAAAATTTCTAGAAATTTCTACTGCAAAATTTGCAAAACAATTTCTCGACGAAGTCGACAGAAGGCGAGCCAGCGAAGTCCGTCCGCCGTCCGCCAAGAGGAACCACGGAGAAGGCAGAAGCCCCGCTACGAAGCCTCCCCGAAGAAGCAAATCTCCACCGGCTTGACAATCGGACCACCATTGTCGCCACCTAACGCGCGTCGTCCAGCGCCGAAGCCCCGAAGTCCTTCGACCTCGACGCTGAAGCTACCAACTACCACCCGAAGACTAATTCCCTGTTGCCCATCTATATTCTTATTATCCTTAAGTAAATCCCGCGTGGCAAACATCAAGGCGAGCTATCCCCAGCGCACAGAGAGTTATTTCTTTACTATTTGTTTTAATTTCGTGTCTTTTGCTTTTCCTTTCTGTTCCTCGTGCTTGTTTAATATGACAACTCTGTAATAAATCAACATCAACACCAATTCATATCTGTCAGACCTTAATGAAAACCATTGTTATTCAACGTTTCAAGCACCATCAAGCGATGCGTATGTCTTGATGTTGCATTGCATGTAGATGAAGAGCGTAGAGCATTTATGTGTGCTGACAGTTGCTGTGGGCCGAATACCGTCAACGTCTCGCCCAAAACCTTGCCACGAAGACAAATTGTCCTGTAAGGATGGCGGGACCGAACTAAACACTGGAGATTTCCACGTGGGTGGTTACAAGTTCTGCTGCCAGAGTCAACTCGAACGAATTCGGGATCACGAATTTGCAACCGACAGCAATATTGCGCTGATCAACATGGACATACAAACTGGGACCACGTCTTTTCGCATCGCCTACAAGCAGACGAGGAGTCAAGTCTAGCAGCCAACAAGTGCATCAGCCGTGTTCTTTATTTTCTGCCTGAACTGATGAATTTTTAAATAAATCAGTTTTTGCTGTTAATAAATTGCTTATTTCAGCACAAGCTCTTTCAGTAGCGTACAAACGATGATGTCAATGATGACTGCAAACTCACGACACTCCCGCATGGAAGCTCAGTGCTTTGCCACTGCACCAGGCCGCTGTAAGCATTGAAATCAAAAGCTGTATTATACTTGTGGAGCAACCGTAGGCAATCTGAAATTGTTCTCATCCCGTTTAGGGCTGCACACGAGCAGCCGTTATTTTCGCAACTTCAGGTATGCGCTATGTCTGTGCCAAAATGTAATAAATTCCACTAAAAAGTCCAGGATATATCGTTGAGCTTTGATTTTTGTTGCTTTGATTGCTATTGTTCCATCTGGCTCACACGAAAACGATCGTTACACTTGCGAGGCCAGTTCAAATTAATTGGAATCATCAAATCAACTTGTACGGGTACGGCTTCGCTCAACCTCTGTGATGACTGCAGAAAACGCATCACAAGTTAATACCGTGTTTCAAGATTTGTCAATTGAGGCGCTGACTATAAGACCGGCGAAACCTTAGCATACGCCGACGCTCATGCCTCATCACTTCTACAGTAGTCCTGTTCGCTAAATTTCTCAGCGAAATTCTAGTTGTTTAACCCTTAACAGAACGATTAGCACTAAACTGTTTTTGTTTGAATAAATAGATTTGAACAAATCGCGTTGTTTGTTTTCTGAAAAAAAAGTACAGACACACTTACCAGATAAACTGTTCTTCAGTCGTTTGCTATGCATACGGCATTGCAGTTCGCGTGTTCTATTTCGTTTCCTTCCTTGAACCTCCAATTGCTTCCTCTACTCTCCACTTCCCCACTCTGATCGCACTTT
Organism: Steinernema feltiae; assembly: GCA_007213375.1. NCBI lineage: Eukaryota > Metazoa > Nematoda > Chromadorea > Rhabditida > Steinernematidae > Steinernema > Steinernema feltiae. Next base: position 44,204 of record MQUG01000153.1, read on the forward strand.
GGTCGTTTGTATTCGGTCGTCGTTCGTTTTTGCCTAACAAGATGCCGACCTCCTCTTCCAGCCTGCTCGACTTTCATTCTCCGGCCCCTTGGCAATTATATGCGAGCACTTTTTATTCGTTCCGTCCACACAGCTGATCGCATTTCACTCAAACGCACACAACGCTGACCAATAGCCCACCCAGCATCAATTTATAGGCGCTGGAGCCGAGTCGTTTGTAATTATGACTTGTGCGGTCTACAGGAGGCGGGGTCGCTCATTTGCGATCTTGCATTATGACCATTTTATGCGCTGTTTTTGTGTCTTCTTTTCTTCTACTTGCTCTCACGTGCCGAGTAATTCATATTAAATGCGTCGATGTCGCCGTCTTTATCATCAATCAGTTTGACATGCTTCCGCTCTCCCGCGGGAATTATCCCCTCCGCAAGGTTTCGGGTTTCTCCTCCACGCATTGTTCTTCAGTTTGTGCTCTGCATTCGGCGCTGTGCTTGTTTTGTCTTCATTCGTGTCAGGACGAAGCAGTAGACAGCCTAAAAAGAAGAGGAAGAACGTCAGTCTCTCTCTCCCCGAGGCACTTTCCAATATGTTATTGACATTTATGCGAGCGTTATGTATTTATGTGGTAAACTTTCGGTTTCCTACCCTGTTTTGCTTGTTGGTCGTGTCCAGAGAGACGACTGCAACTTTGCACTGACGCACTTATCGCGCGCTAAACGCTTACCGAGATATTTATGTTCAGCGCGTCCATTTGAGTGATTGTTTGCCTCTCGTTCGCTTCTCTTTATGAGCGCTTTATCGCGAGAATTATTGCATACACAGAAATGCATCCGGCCACGTTCTGTTCGATGGCGATTTTACTCGAGTTTTGCCGACTCTCGCTCGGTAGTGTGGTCACGCTAATCGATCTGAAGAACATCACGTTACTCACCGACCGAATCGAATGTCCACACTGCAGTCTCCTCAGGTGTGACTCTTATTGCTACATTGTTAAACACGGATTTCGAGGTTGGTTTTTCGGTCGTTCACAGCGCATTTCAACATCAAACAACATTTATCTGCATCTCTCCAAGGACTCTAAATATTGACCACTTTCCGTTGCTTCCAAAAAATCGAATCGCGCATTTAGACATAGTTGGCATAGCTAGCATTGTTTCAAAGAGTCCCACAGCGCAAGGTTGATGGCACAAAAACGGCTCTGCCGTCTCACTTGCAAAACCATTCCTCCGGAGACCCTCACACTTCATTAATTTCCAAAGTCTGCTGCAACGCTATAATTGCCATTTAAAGTGTGCATTTTCCATTAATTTTGGAATAAGCGTGCACTTGTATACTGTAACTACATCCAATTACTTGGCTTTTTTCCGAGAACTCTCCAAGTTATTGTTTTCCACAACATCGCACAGCTGAAGAAGGAGAAGGAGAGAAGAAATTGTTGCATCTTGATATGCTTTGTTTACCTCGCAGTCTCCGGAGACCCATTTGTTCATCGAATTGACATAACAGCGATCGAAGACTTGAAATTTTCGTCATCCGTAAAGAGGAAAACAATCGAACAACTGCGTAATTGAGATTAATTTCGCGGATATGCAGAGCGGCAGTTGCCGTAGCATGTTTAAGTGGTTACAGTGTAGGGCGGCGTAGCACGTTGAGTTGTACGTAAACTCAATTTTAGTTAGTCACCGATTTATACAACAACGTTTCGGATGTCGACTGAGCAGTAGCAACTTGATAGACCTATAACGTTTAACTGCTGTAAGCGTATCTCTAAAGGAAGCTTCCTTAACTCAAAAGTCCTCAAGCGCCATATCTGCCCTTTTACAATTTCCTCCTTACATGTATCTTCGTCATCTATGCTCCCCTTCCGACATGTCAGCAAGTTTTAACTGCCCTCCGGGACACACAATTCTTGACTTTTAAACGTCTAGCTTCCTTTAATTTGTCGGCATTTCCTAAACTATTTCAATCTGCTCAAAGCACATGACGTTACGGTAGACGTTAGAGAAAGGATGCGCTATTAATACTTCCGAAAAGCTACATTTAGGAGTAGTTTCAAAACGACCTGAGGTCCAGTTTTATTTATGACATTCTCCCTTTAAACTGCTCTGCAAAGCGGTTTTGTGAAAGTGACCGCAATGCAATGAACGCAGTGCATTGATTGTTTGATACGCGGTGGCGGCGGCTCAAAAGCGGGTCACAGAATTGTCGTCGCACTGTCGACCGCAATGGAGATAAATACAATAAAGTGTGAATTGAAAAACGTGGCTGAGTGGTCTAGTGGTATGATTCTCGCTTCGGGTGCGAGAGGTCCCGGTTTCGATCACCGGCTCAGCCCATCTTTTGGCTTTAAAAACGGTTAGGTAAGCAGCCGCGTTCTCATTGTGCTTGCGAACAACGATAAGGTTGTTTGTCCGCAGATTCTCAATTTTGATTTCATGGATCAGCATAGTACAGCAAAGCCACAATCTTTACTTCACTTCAATGCATACTACAATAACACCAGAAATTGAGAAAAAGCAGCAATCAACATTTGAAGAACAATTTCACACTAGAGATTACGGTAATTAATGTTGAGAATTGAGTTTGGACGGCCCGGGAAGACAATTCTAAATCAATCAGCTCTATGTTAAGCGAAATACGGATATTGTCGCTCTGTACCTTGACTGTTTCCGCACTGATTTCTTCCTGCTCTTCAGCGGACTCGTCCACCCTATCCGACAAACCGTGCTTCTTCTGCCATTTCACAAGTCTGGCGTTGTCTCGTTCCTCTTGGCTTGCCTTCTTCAGATGAATTAGATAGTCAATCTGACTGCTGTGCTCCCGCGTGAGACGTCGAAAGAGAATATCGCAGTCGGCACTGAAGTTTTCATTGAAATCCTTGATTCGTTGACGCCAAGTTCGCTTAAACAGCGGAATAGTGGAAGTGGAGCTGTCGGAAGAGGACGCTCCGGTATTTAGAGGATTCGGTGAACTCATATTGAGCGACAAACACTTGATTGACTAAGTGACAAAGTGACTAAAAAGTAATATTCGGCGCATTTTCGTCAATAAAAAACGACCTTGATTGATTAAGATTCCTACCGCACTTATTGCATTTTAGGGCGCATGGACAGTCAACAATGCGCTGATGAGGATGCGCTCGTTTTGCTCATTAGGGAACGATTATTGACAAATATAACGAACGACGCCTGTCAACGGAGTCGAGCGGATGACGACGATGCTGTTTGCTGGTGTAGGAAACCTGGCGATCGGTAAGTTCTTACTCACTACTAAGAAATAAATGCAGAAAGATTACTCTCCATTGAAACGCTTGTTCAAATCGCTGTTTTCGTTGGAAGACCTATTTCATCGTCTACGGCAGTCTGTCTTAAATATAGTCGGCTAATCTTTGTTTCTAAAAAGAGAAGAAGAAAGACAGAAAGAGTGACATTTTGTCACAGCGCTCGAGCGGAATTTGAAATAGGAGAATTGAATGTCGTGCCAATGGTTTAAGGTTGTAGGACGATCGCGTAACAGTGGCCGGATTTATGCTACAAAGCCTTGTAAGCTAATAATTAGGTTAACAGACTTGCAGTTTGGTACGAAGAATCAGCTAATTAATAGACCTGTTACGCATTTCTGTAGGCAACACGTTTAAATGTGAACTTCTTTGTTAATCTTCAATAAATCAAGCAAAAATCTGCCAAAGTTCTAACAGTATTAATGACTCAAAATTCCCTAAACCTTGTCAGACACTCGGTTGTTTGCCCCATGTTGCAAAGATCTAAAAACAAACTCCCCATTTTCTCTTCCAAGACCAATTTGTGCTCTCGCCAAGCGCTCATTGCTGTCAACATGCGCCTTTTTGGAGTACCGTACCCCTTTGGACCTAATCACATCTGCTTTCTCCAGCCTATACAATCACATTTGTTTCAGTTTTAGGAAAACGCAAGAAGATCAACTAAAAGGCATTCGACTGTGGAGGTACAAATCGGTCCTTTGGCAGCGTGAACATATCCTTGGACTAGTCTCGTCGTCACACTCTTCGCGATGGTCAATGTTCGTTTTCGTCGCTACGATTGCTCCCTTGTTGCGGGTACTTTGAGTCTGCTTGACGCAGACGCGAAACGTTCAGATAAATTCCAGTGGAACGCATTGTTTTGACAAATGACGTCCATCGGTATTTGTGGCCTCCACAACTTTCAATTGTTGGTGGTGGTGGTCTTTGCGTTCCGCAATCTCTCTGCGCCTTTATGGATTTTTCTAAATATGGAAGACAAAATGATATGGAAGCGAATTTATCCCTTTTTGACGCGCTTTGTTCCGCTTCTTTTCGTCATCGTCGCGTCGGAGAGTCCCGCAACCCGCGACCGAGAAAGGCGCGTATGTTTCGCAAGCAAACGAAAACGTCTAATTTGTTGTTTCAAACAATTTAGGGTCTCTTTTATTCGGAGAATTCAGCGATAGTTTGCAAGGAAGAAGCTCGCGTCTCGGAGCGAGCCCCGCCTCGCGCTCACGCTGTTAGCCGTTGAGCAATTCCTTTTGTCGTCGTCGTCGTCAATTGTGATGTGATTTGCGACGGCGCGGTCGAGATTTGAGGTCTTTGCCATGGAATCCAGTTTCTCAGTCTCATAGGCATTCTTGCCAGTAGCCCGAGACAGTTGGTAGCGGAGAGTGACCGACGAGAAGTGGTGGAAGGCTAATTTTCAACGCGCGCAGTTTGTGTTCCATTTACCAGTTTCCGCCATCGCCGTGCTCTACAGTCCGCTGGCGATAGGCTACATTTGCATGAATTGAGGTGTGAGATGAGTCTAACGGACCGTATTCGCAATCGACCGCAGCTCGACGTGAACGGCAATGTTGCGAGAAATGTGAAAAAGTTTGGAGCTTTTATCCTGGTCACTCTCCTCGCTCTTTACATTGTTCTTGGCTCGGCACTCTTTATGCACTTTGAGCATGACTATCACGAGAATACGGTGAGAAAGTGGCATTTGAATCAGGCTGTCAACAGGTAGGCAAAGTAAGAGCACTTGGAATTGGAACCGTAGCATTTAGGAGACAACAAGCGAGACTGATCAGCACTCGTATCTTCAATGATACCAAAAATCTGCTGATCATCATTGACCGGGATCAAACAGAGCGAGTTCAGGTAGGTGCAGTTTCATTGTCTCGGGTTGAATTTTGAGTTGTTATTATTTTTTCTTATCCGTTAGCTTGCATTTGCGTGCGCACACCCGAGATAAGCACAACGATGACCGTCTGGGAGGACAGAGTCGCGTTCGCAGACAAAAACAATCCATTTTAACTAATCCTAACCGCCGATTTCTCAAAATTCCTCTAAATCCAGCCACGATCAGACAGGCTTAATATCCATCTCATCTAGGCCCTTTGGAATTACCGTCTAGAAGGTGCCTATCGTATCCGATCAAATTAACAAGAACGATACAGCTATTCTCGAAGCAAAAATCCAACAATATCTGTTGCTACCGTACACTGTAAAAAAACGAGACCACACACATTGTCAGTTGGCCGTAGACATGCATTTTGTTTCAGCGCTCATTCCAAAACGTGGCGTGCACAATTGTTCAAAGTGAACAATTGTGCACGCCACGCGCGCACGCACAATGGCCTCATTAGAGCTAACCGCAAACGGCCACTTAAGTCGTTACGCGCGCAAGTCGGAAATCGAACCAGTCATCTCGATTTGACCCGACATAATGAAATAATAGAAAACGTCTTTACAAATCCGATTATCTCTTCGAAGAGCGAGCGACACAATGTCCTTTTAGGGACTTTTGGTGAATTCGCTGAAACAGTACGAAGGTCAACTGCATCTCGACATTCCCGACCGCGAAGAATGGGACTTTCTGCACTCGTTGAACTACGCGTGGTCGATGCTCATCACTTTGGGGAATGGAGTGCGAAGCCCGCAGACAACTGGAGGCCAGGTATGCGAGCAGCCTTGCAACTGTAATTACAGTATTAATTCAAGATTTTTGCCTTCTTCTACGGTATCATTGGAGTGCCTCTATTCTTTGGAACGATTGCCGTTCTTGCGCACAAAATACTCCGCTCAATTGTACTCGTAAGCTCAAATTCTACCATCTGATTGAGTTGAACTCAAAATTCCAGGTTCAAATGGAAAAAATCGAAAAGAAATGTCTTCTTCTTCTTGTTTCTATCCTCTTTTACGTTGCGTGGCTTCTGCTGATCGCCTTCTATCTCTACCACTTTGCAATTACCAACAGTTTCTGGCAATCCTTCTATACTGCAGTGATGAGCTCGTTCACAATCCAGGTTTCGTGAGTTCGCAGAGGCCGGTCTCCACTATTGAACTTTAGACACCAACTTACAACAAACTTTCCGAATGCGCAGCGTTTTTTGTTCTCACAGGAACCACCGTAGCGATCACTCTAGCAATCTTCATTCTCTTCTTGATCGCTAGTGTGTACGGTCAAACAACAACCGAAAATCGTCCTGTTATGATGGACGACGAGAACGAGTCAAAGTCGACTTCTCCGAAAAGCAACGATCCGCCAAAGTTTATGGTGATTGTGGATGAAGCCGGCGACAGCAAGTTGGCTAATGTTGATGATTAGTGATGACGTTTGGCTTCGCTTTCGCTTCTTTGCTTGCATTGTTTCACTGTTGTGCAGAAGCAATATATACTATTTATTGTTGTATGACCGCAATAAAGACGCCGCCAATAGGCATTTTCTGAATTTCTGAAAATAGTACTGAAAATGCATCGTATGGATTGTGAAATAAGGCTAGAAGGTAATGCGGTTAGTGAATCCGGGCTGTTACAAGAAGATAATGGCACAGAAGACATTTGATTGATCTCCCAACCACGACTTTCACTCTCACAAGTGCAGCGTTTTCACAACAAACTGTACACTTCGAGATGTTTCTGTGTAAAGGGCATCCTGTAGCATTTCCCATAGAAGGAACGTTGATCTTATTGCCGATCATTAGCATAATGACTCACATTGACGATTGCGTCTGAACAGTAGCATTGACTGACGTTTTCCTTTTGACTATGCAACTGTCCGTTCACCTCTCTCTACTCTTCGTTTCCACAGTTTCCGCGTTTTGCCGTCGATGGTCGTCAGAAGGAAGATATTGTCTCGAAGACGTCGATGCGGTCAATTTGACATCGTTGCGCTTTCGACGAGATACATATGGAAATGCCGAATACAGTATGTTTGATGAGGATTTTCGTTTGCGGATGCAGAAATTTCAGTTTGGCCTGATGAGGAAACTGTTCTCTTGATGGAAAGCAACAGAGAGTCTTTTGACAATTTGAAGGAAATTTGTGAGTTTAAGCATTGCAGCTCAACATTGCAGCTCATCGTTGTGCGCTTAGATTTCGAGAACAACTGCAACTGGGCTTTTGGATGGTCCCATGGAAGTCGATTCGCCATGCCCAACCTCAGACTTATCTCGTTCGACGTCGATTGCGCCGTTTGGTCGGACAGAACGCAACATTGTGTTGAACTGCCTGCTGCCTGGAGTCGAGAAGAGATTCACTTGTCTAACGTGTTCGAATGTGCGAAAGACAAGGAAGAGGAGCCCGAGAAACCGCTCGTGGATACGGCTTTACAGTATCAAAAAGATATGAATCTTATGCTCAATAACACGCTAGGACGTGCACTTCACTTGCAGAAAGCCACCGAGCTTCAGAATAAGGAATTGAACAGGTATAATCGATCTCGTGCAGTTGTATCTTGAGATGTTCTGTTACCAGAACCCTAATCGAAATGGAACAAAACCTGCAAACCTGCAACACATTGCTCATTCATCTCTCGCACCAAGTTGAAGCTCTCGAAGAACGACTTTCTGTGTGCACCCACTCTCGCTCATCAGATCGCGTTCAACTGAAGCATTACAAGTACGTCCTGTCACGTCTTCGCCACGAGTTATCCTATATCTTTTCGTTTGGAATGAACGAATATGACATTCCACATGACGAGTTGTAGTGGCAGGTGACTATGGCTAATTGCACGTGATCGATAGCCGACCGTCGAAGAATAAATGATCCTCGAGCAGAGCAGAAGTTAAATTCATTCAGTCGCTCTAACGCGACGTGCACAACATGTTATTGCTAGTGTGTGCGCTGTGTCAAGACCACACATGTAGAGAAGACGTTGTATGCAGAGATCGAGCAGCACACGTTTACATATACAACAACACATTAACACTGAAGTAAACAACAAATCACAAGATATTACTTAACCTCGAGGAGCACCACGACCGCGACCACCTCCGAGAGCTCTTCCACGTCCTCGAGATCCACGTCCGCCGCGTCCACCTCGAGCACCGCGACCGCCAGCAGCGGCTCCACGGCGGGCCTTCTTCTTCGGTTCATCGTCGAGCAACAGGGTGTCCAGAGGGAGGGCATCGGGGAGAATCACGTAGCGGATGTTGTTTCCTGCAAACGAAAGTAAAGGGTTAGGATACAAAGCGATTGTGAGCGTGTCTTACCGCGAATAGAGATGGCATCCATGTAGGCGGGCTCCTGAAGCTTGGTGGTGATCTTGACGGATCGGAGATGAATGTTCATGGCGATGTCGACACCCATAATCGTTCCGGTGGCAGTGGTTCCGTTCTTCAGTTCGATGGAGACGGTCTCGTGGGAGAGCTTCATGAGGAATCGGACGAGCTTCATGGCTGTTTATTCTGCAAGGATGCTAACGTTTCTGACTTGTCGGATTGACTATGAACACGCGTATTTGTATATAAATGGCGAAAAGTTGCAATGCAAACATCAGGAAGCGTGGCTTTGTAGAATAGCATTGATACAACAAGGCCAAGAATAGCAAATTGCGCACAGATCAATGCGTTTCAGAGTGTACTAGGCGCAATGTTTGAAACCATGCGATTACAGGGTGGAATATTAGGAGTCTGCTTGGTGCAGTAAAGTCAAGCATTTGCTGCATAGACCTCCCGCCATAAACCAAAATAGAAGTGAGCGAGTGTAACCCGTAGTGATTGCTTATCGAACAGAGCAGAGCAAACCACAACTCGCAAACGTTTCTCGCTTCCATCTTAGAATGGACAAATGGAGTGCGCAATATCGCGCCTTCGACCAAAATGTAATGCGAAATTCGAACATTTGTGAAATAGCGCCATCACTTGGCACTGTTCCAACCTTCAAAAAGCGTGAAACTACGGTAGTTTTCCATATGGGACGCGCGCCTGTAGAATTTTTTTCGCGAGTTTCAAAGAGACGAACGCGACGTTTTGGCGGTTTTTGTATTGTTTCCATCATATGGAAATGTAGCCACGACTGTTTCGATGCTGTCAAGAGCGAACAATGGAAGTTGGTATGTCGAAATGAGCTCATTGGTGTGTGTGCGTGTGATTACCGAACAGTGTATGCGACTTTCTTCTTAATCTTGCTATTGCTTGGTTATTATCTCTTAAGAACTGAGGCTTAAGCCTTCTAGTACATCGGAGACGCACTTTCAGAATAGCAGTGGCGACCTAGCCTTTGACAGCGCTGTTTAAAGCATATCAATAGCAGCGAATAGACAGCTTTCTCAATTCAGCTTTCAAAACGTACAGCTGCGGGGTTTGTTCCCCTGGAAGCGTTCGATTAACAGAATCCCTATATCTGTTTACGTTTTCAGACCAGAAGCTCGCTTATTAGAGAACGCCGGTCGCAAAAACAAGACTATCCGCACATGAGATTGCCTTCACCTCGTTCTTCTCAATCACTATTCAGTTCTATTGCAAATCCCTAGTTTGCCTTCTTGCACGCTCCTATGCTCTCTTTGTCATTTTCGCGCGCGAACCCGCAATCGATAGAAATATAATCTCGCTTTTTGCTCTCTTCTCTCTGCTGTGAATTATGGATTATTGGAGTTGATTTAGCGTTGTTCATATGCACTAACTGGATAGAGAGCTTCGAAGTAAAGGAAAACAGCGTACCGTAGCCGACCTTTGCTGAGCATCAAAATGACGACTTCTGCGCGATGGATGCGCGGTGTTCTTTGTGTGCTGTGTCTCAGCTGTTGTTCTCTCTGAGCATTTTTGATATTTCTGCGCTCAAAGCTCACAGAGGCCACACGATGCGTGCTGCTGGTCCTGCGTCGATGCGCATGCAAACGAGTGCGAAAGGCGGGATGGGTAGAAATGCGCCCGATGTTCGCATCGGATCTCGTTAGTGCGAATTTCGCTCTGGACCTTTATGGCGTGTTGCATTTGAGGCAAAACGTGGAAGCGCTGGGCTAAGCGTCTCTTAAGTTTTGGACAATTTCAGATGAGTCGCGTTTACGTCGGCAGAGTTCCCTATCGAGCTCGAGAGAGCGACTTGGAACGATTCTTCAGAGGCTATGGCCGCATCAGAGAGATTCTGATGAAGAATGGCTACGCATTTGTTGAATTCACTGAGAACCGTGATGCTGAAGATGCGATTCACGATCTGAACGGAAAGACCATTTGAGCGAGCGGTTAGTCACTCTTTTCTAAGCATTTTTCCCATATTGAAACGTTTCAGAGTCACCGTTGAGCTTGCGAAGGGACGTCCTCGTTACGGAGGCGGCGGCGGAGGAGGAGGAGCGGCACGACTTTCTCGCTTGCGCCGTTCACGAAGCCGCGATCGCCGTCGTAGCAGGAGCCGCAGTCGAAGCCGTGAGCGTCGACGCTCTCGAAGCCGAAGCCGTGATCGCAGGGTCAAACGGCATCATTCGTCAAGCAGATCTCGCTCCCGCAGCGCGAGCTACGAAAGTTTGGACGAGATTAAGAAGAAGAAGGGACGCATCTCTCGGTCGAGCTCCGCGAGTCCGCCACCAAAACGATCGAAACGAGTGAAACAGAGCAGACGATCTCCTTCTGCTTCCAAGAGCGAAAGAGATCGCAGTCTGAGTCCCGATCCTCGTATGAGTCGCAGCCGCTCTCCCATGGAGAAAAAAGCAAAGACTCGTAGCCGGTCGCGTTCTCGTTCAGATGATCGCGCTGCCAAACGATCGATTTCTCCTGAATCAAAAAGCAGATCAATTTCTCCACACGACCGTAAACAATCCAAGGATAAGGACGGCGTTAAATCGAAGCGGAAGGATGTCCGCTCGCGTAGCAAGTCTCCCGAGGAAGTTCGACCAAGATCACCTAGTGCGTCACCTCCTCGTCACGACAGAAGCGGAAGCCTTTCGGCTGGTTCCTGCGTTTCACCTTCTCCTTCTCCTCCGCCAAGCCCTCGTGGCCGTGACAAGGGTCGCGATCGTCGTCATCGAAGCCGTAGCAACGGTAGAAGTCGTTCGCGCTCTTACTCAAGCAGCGTGGAGCGAAATGGTCGAGGTCGAGCACGGTCTGTCAGCCGATCTGCAAGCTGCAGCTCACGCAACGATGATTAACGATATTTGGTGAGTAGTGTGTAAGCGCTATTTGGCTATCGAGCATTTTTACGTGTCGAACAGTTGTCCAACTGATCTATTTGTCTTCCTGATCTTCTCCTCTTTTGCGGTCGTCATCTCTAATGGCGACTCCCTCGCACATTTCTCTATTTGCGTTGCTATTGTATGTAACTTATCTTTATTTTTTCTGTGAATTTGTATAAACGTAAGTTGTTATAGCGTACCCTTTCTGTGCCAACGTCCGACGATCCGGGCCGTTGACCAATCCAGCCAGTCCGGCTTGTTAGCCCATCCATACCGTTACCATATCGATCCGAGTCCGTTGCGTTCCAATGCCGCATTCGATCCGCGAGCCTTTTCCATGTGATCATCACAGTTTCAACACACAAATGCCTCCTAGCTCGGTGTGTGGTTTTCGTGACGCCGGATCGTCCTCTCGCCCGACGGTAACGGTTTCTTTTGGCCTTCATGTTTCTGGTGGTGACGATGGGAAGTCGCCAGGGTTTGAGATGAGTTTCAGAACGATTCTCGACGAATTAGACGCACATCTTCGATTGTTTCGCATGCAGCATGACAGTTTCTCCTCCTTCCACGAGAGCAGATTTCCTCGTCCGTTCCATTCGTTCTCCTCTGCTAGCACACGAACGATCGCGGTTCTCTTATTCTTGGACTCGCATACACAGGTACCTCTGAACCTTTTCTCCCTCTGTCTTCTCAGCAATTTTGTGAATTCGAAATAAACTTGCGTTTTACTCACTCCGCTCAACCGAAAGAGGGAAGATTTGGGCACAGGGACAGAGAGGGAAGGAGTAACTTGCCGTTTTCAAGGTCGTACATTGAAGAAAATGGGTTGTGAATGTTGGAAAAAAGGCCGTCGCAGGCACTCAACGAAGGAAAGAGTAGTATACAAGGGCGGAGGGAGAGCAACGCCACTGCAAAGTGTGGTGCGGTTCACTCACAGTGCGTCGATGGCGTGTACCTGCGCGTGAACAAGCAACACGAGGCGCACCGCCACGTGCTGCACGGAAACAGACCGCATGGACACACAGATTGTTTGTCTCGTCGCAACTATCCGCACAGCGATAACAGCGCGGCGGATGTTGCGATTGCGTCGGTCAGAGAGCATTCCTTATCAGTGCCGGTCGGTTTGTTGCCACTAACACTAAGTAACTGGTATACGTGGTGGAGGTCTGACGAACATGAAAACGGCACACGCACAACGGGCGTAACAGCACGGGAGGTCGCCAATTCCTTCAAAGTGGTCACCTTGAGAGCCGAGACAACAAATAGACTCGCTCGTTATGGCAATCTTTGATTTTGTTAATGTGCTGGATGGTGGGGTGATTTGAAGTGTCGCATCGTTAATTTTGACTCCTTTAATACGACAAGAAATAAAGAATTCAGTTAGGCTAATCTGGTTTTATGCAAGTTCAGGCGTGCCGGTGTCCGTAACAGGCGTTATGCTCGGCGCATGATCATGCGCATGCCTCATGAGTGTGACTAAGCGCATCTTGCAGTTGTGCGCGTTCTTAGGGAATCATGAAGAACGCGCATGTGTATACGAGATGCTCAGCAAAGCGAGCTCTTCCCGCTTGAATGTCGAAAAATGAACTGACTTGTCAGCAATGCGTTCGGTCAGTGTTGAGGATGACAAAGTGCCGTTCTTGAAGGGGTAATAATTTACCGCAACTTCCCAAAACTCATTTCAGCGGTACGTCTTCGATGGTGCGATTAGATTCGTCAAAGTGATAAATGAAGACAAAGAACCGGTGTACGCGCCAAAACGACCTTTCCTCTTTATTAGAGGATAAACGCTAAGCTCATTGATGGGACAGGTCAATAGGGGACTTGAAGTGTCTTTGTAGTTTGGCTTACGAGGGGGTCTGAGAAACGAGCTATAATCCTCGTTTTAACACGTAAAAAGTGTTAAATCGCACGCCGTCTTTAGTGCTAAATAGCAGCAGGAAATATTGCTCGTAGCAAATGTTACAAACTGGTGTAGTACTTTGACTGAATGCCGGAGGCAAACTTGTTTTCGACGTCGCAGGTGAGTGATAAACACGTGGATCGTGTGGAAACACTGGGAACCGGGAATTCAGTTTTGTTTTGTGCTGTCTCTCTGTCTTTCTCTCTTTCTCTGACCGGTGCCTTTATCTCTACCTGTCGATCAGGCACTGCGAAGGTGCTCACAGATAAAGAGGATTGTTCAGGAGGGCAACTTCAATCCCTTTCGTTCCCTATCCTCCCGCTCTGCGAATAAAGGGATTGGCTTTGGGCTCATGCATCGTTGCCACTGCAGGGACGTACGACATGTGGTGGATGCCGCGGCGTCGAGAGTCCAGCGAGTCCGCTCTCGTTTGGCGCGCGCGCAAAATTCAATTCGCATTTTCTCGTCGTAGAATTGGGAGTGGTTTGGCAGAAGGCCAAGCGGCACCGATTGGCTGCTTGCTGGTGCCGGGTGGCGGCGCGTCAGGCGCGCTCGGAGCGCAGGCGATTCCATCCATTCGTCGTATTTTTGCGAACGACGGCGGTTGGCGAGTGGCAGCGGCGTCGTGAGTCCGAGAGGGTCTTGCCCGGATGGATGCTAGATGTCCAGAATGCGCTAGCTTGTGCGCCGATACGATGTTTTCACGAGCGCACGAAGAAAATCCACCTCCCCTTAGCGAGGATATGGAGATGCGGTTTCAAATTCATCGCGAGATGAATTTGAAGCGCTGGATGCAGCCGCCGGGAGGATTACGGTAATGCGCTCCCAATTGCAATTAGGATATGAAGAAAACATTCAAGAATGCCTGAGAAACTAAGACGATTGCCCCGGTTCACCGCGTTGATTCCGCTTATGGGGTGGTAGCGTAACCTAGGAGATAATTCCGGTGCGTGTGAGAGTGTCAGAAGCAGACTGAGTCTTGGTAAATTTAATTGTTTTTGCCCCCTCAGGTTACAGTAATTGGACTGCCGCCGCGGTTGGTGCCTGGTAGCAGCTAATTGTTGTCAATCTCGGCTTCCGTGCTAGCGAGTCTTCAGGGGAATACATCTATTGATTTTCCCACGGCAGAGCACCAAATGGGGATAATCTTATCCAGTTATCCGCACATTTTCCCGCACAAAACATTCATGATGAGAGCTAGGTATTCTTCAAAACAACGTGTGAGGTCGCTTCTGCGCGCTGGCTACGTTCAGTCTCAACGTTCACTCTCAATTCGTGAGAGTGCCAACGCAGCGAATTCTCAAGCTACGGCTTTCCATCGTCTTCATTGTTTTTACCTTAATTCCTGAGAGCCGCGTCGCGACATGTGTCTTTTATTACATCGTCGGAGGTACTCTTTTTTCAGGTCGCACTGGCAAACGGACCTCTTTTCCTTAGACCCTTAGATGTTTCTCAACCTCGCCCTCACTTCTTCTCTTTGTGCGCCGGCGAGCGAGCGAGCGAGCGATAGTCACTGATTGTTGTGCTGTTCTTTTCTCGTTTCGCGCAGTTTTCTGCACAATTCGCAGAGAGATGTCAGTCTGGCGAGGTCGTCGCTAGTCTTTTCCGCCGATCTGGACGTGTTTACCCTAGTTACGAGGTGCCCGTCAGTGCCTGACAATGCGCTTTACCTGCTTCTTAGTTACCGTCTGTCCACCACTCATCCGATTTGGGCGCACATCTGTCGTATCCGCACGAGAACGACCGCCGCTTCGCGTTGACCTTGTCGACCGTGATTGGACACATGTGCTGTTTGCATTGTTACTCACTTAGACGTTTCTTTTCAGTGTCTAAGCGTCACTTGCAACGATCTCTCTAACCATGAGCAGCGTCGACGAAACTGAGAATGTGCCCGCTCTGCCTCAGGAAGAGGAGGAGGAGGCCGGCGAGGTCATTGCCGCAAAGGACGAAGAATCGCGTGAATCCAAGGAGGAAAAGTGAGTTTCGTACGTTCACTCGATCGGTTGTTTACCGTAACTTTGTAGCCAATCTGGATCGGAAGAAGCTGCTTCTGGTGAAGAGGAAGAACCTGAAGCCGAACATGAACCCGAAGCTGAGGAGGGTGAAGGCGAGGAAGACGCTGCTGTAGCCATCGAAGAAGCTGCTACTGAAAACGGAGAGGAAAAGCCAGCCGAAGAGAACGGAAAAGCCAACGGACAGAAGAACGGCGATGCCGCTAAAGAGCGCAAGCCCAATGGGGTAGACGAGCGAATTCTGTAAACACTCATATAACGCCATGCTTGTTTTAGGACCGCAAGCGCGGAGCCGAGGAAGACGATGCCGACGCGGATGCGGACGCTGACGAAGAGAGCGAAACCAGCAATGACGTACCGTCGCCCAAGCGCGCCAAAAAGGCCGACGACGTTGTTGAAGCCGTTGCCGACGCCGTTGTCGCCGAGTAAACCATTCAGTCTTATAGACTCAATCCCGTTTTCTTCTAATCGCAAACAGTTTTTTTCCTTTCTAAGTTATTGTAACACTCAGGGTTCACCCCCTCCCTCCCATCTAACTTAACTTATCCCAGTTCTCTTTCTCCGTCTCCTCTCCTAAATCACACATCTTTGTACATCTACGATCTGCAGACGCGCACCAAGTGCACGTGTGAAACGTGTTTTGTACTTACTTTTGGTCTCATTACTGTAATGACTCTATTGCTTTTCCCAAAAAGAAATCCTCTCCTTTCCGGCAATAAAGTGAAATTGTTCGCAAACTCCTCCTTCTCATCATAATCGTAGCTCGAACACTTTTCCTACTAGCCTCTGACTACATTTGTACACGTAGTTGTAGTGGTTCTGTGTTGTCTTGTTGTGTTTGTCTCAACTCCCGTCTCCGTTCTCATCTCCTTCTTTTCAATTCTCGCTAATTATTTCCTTCCTTTCTTGTTAGTAGTCGTATTGTTGTGACTGTGACTGATCACTCTGTGCGTGGTATTTCTTTGTTCATTTGTTTTCTCGTGACTTTGATCTACTCCCGGAAACCGCCTGTGGATAAATGTTGTTGTCTGAAATGAGCGAGAGAGAGAGAGAGAGAGATCGAGGAAAGATGTGCAGATGTGAGCGGCGGACGGATTCACAGTGGGGGATATGGCGGTCTGGCCTTCTATGCATCTGTCTTCCGCCCCATAGTTTTTGCGGAAAACAGCAAAAAGAGCAATAAATCAGTAAGGACGATGGGTTACTGACGACCTCAAAGGGCAATCATGTTACACGGACCGGTCGTCAGGTTTAGAGCAACGCTGGTCTTACCGGTGTTTCAGCAAATCCGCCTGCAGGTAGACTCTATCCGCTGCTCATTGCTGCTGCTGCTGCTGCTGCTGAATCTCATCAACGATACACCTGGCCGGCGCCAAGGGACCCCACAGAACCTGCTTAGCGTTAAGCCGATTGGTTTCCTAATTAGACGATACACGCGATGGCTTCGTAGCAAGCGACGACAGAAGCGGAGATGATTGTCCCAGGCGTGGTTTGAACGCTATCGGAGGTTTCCGCGGTAACGTATCACATTGCATCGCTCGCAGATATCAAGTGTAGCGCATTAGCTCCACTAAATGTTTGTTTTGCGCTTTTGAATCAATGACGCTAACAGAGAGCGGGGAAAGCATCGTAGAGGCAATGTGGATATAATGACTGCGGAACAGTACATATGCAACGCGTCTGTGGTGTAATGGTCAGCATGGTTGCCTTCCAAGCAATCGACAGGGGTTCGATTCCCCTCAGACGCAATAGTTTTTCGTAAATTGTGTTGAGGGAAACATTGTTTTGTAAGATTAATTTCATAACAGCTGAGGGGAAAAGTGCACGCGAACAGGAAGCAACTTTGAGAGTTGGCACGGACAAGTGCGATCTGATCTTCACAGCAAAGTCACCATGATCAATCACGGAACGATCACTTGAATCCAAGATTTGAATCAATTTCGCGTTTGATGGCTTGCTCCCCTTCCTTACTGTGTCCGAACTAAGGAAGCGTTTGAGGTAAACGTGAGTGCATTGTGCTCGTAGCGAGCTAACCTCGAGACAAGGTGCAAAACACGGCTTTTCAACGACCCACAACCATCTGCACCAACAACACGTCCGTAAATCTCAATTGTCCTCACATGGACATCGCAAATTTTGAACCGCGTCGCGTTCTTTGTTTACACACATCAATCCGTTTTGCAACATGTTTGCTCGAAGAACTGGTTTCTCAATGACGTGCATCTTTGCACATTTCGTTATATCGGAAAACGCGCAAAACGTTCACAAAATACTGCATCGCTAATCAACGATTCAGCGCTGATTGTGTTTACCCGAGGGGATTGAAGGCAAACTGAAGAAAAAGCAAATCACAAGCAAGCAGTATTCTTTGCCCTCGAAGCTTTCGCAGTTGTTGTTTGTCGCGACGGCGTTCGCTCCAGCGATATCGCGGATGACCCGCGTTCCACGGGCAAACACTCGTTTGCTGTTCTCCCGCTCAGCTGAGATCAATTGTTGTTCGATTCACCAACGACGGCCCCGCGCATTGCATCAGCAGGCTCAATCTTTGCTATGAGAGATTTCGTTTTTCGTTGCAAGCGATGCGAGGGACGGATATTCAGCCTAAATGCGCGATTGTTACGATCATTTAGGGCGCAACGCGTTCGCACCGTTTCTGACGGCTTGTTTAATGCTTCGCTTCCTGTTTTTCTTCTCGTTTTTGTCGCGATCACATCATTCATTTCTTCTGAAAGCATTCGTCAAATGAACACCGGAAACGAACGAATGACTCACCACCGGCAACAGGCTGGCTGCTAACTCATTCATCGACGCTGCATTCCACGTTCTATACTTGATTTGCCTTGCTGTTTCGCAACGTTTCGATTTCGCTATTGCTCTAAAGTACATCATAGTTACAGTCAGCATTCGGTCAGTCTATTCAGAAACGAGCGCATTGCATCAGCTGGCTCCTCGGTCATCGTTCTCTGCGTTGGCGAACGTGTTCGCATTTGTGAGTATTCGTGTGGCAGGTTCGCGGGGATGAGATCACGCGTTCCTAAAGCCTCTTGCTTCTTGAACCGGATACCGATTGCGTGTTCATTCGCCAACAACACTCGCGCACGTAATCTAGCGCCGTGTTGACACATAGTACACTAAATTTAGTAATAATCAATCGCGGAGAGCCTATTTGTAGACTTCAGGAACGTCAACAACAGCTGAATCACGTCAACATTACACCGACTGATGTGGGTGCCTCTCGCGCGCTGCGTATTGTCGCCGGAAAAGTTGCTGCAGTTTCCATATTCGCTGTTGTGCGCTAAGCAGCACTGTTAAATAATGTATGTTGCGTTCGCCAGCGATGTAACTACGCTCCTTTCTTTATTACAACCTACAAACGCGTATTTTTGCTTACCGCACGCTACTTTTGTCAGTTTGCGATTAATTGTGTATCGTAGGTCAACGATTCCGAGCTCTCGCGCGTTATTGTAGTGCGCGGTTAACAGCCTGTATTTTCGACGTTTTGAGCGCTGTCGCTTCTGAACAGTTTGTGTGGGAGCGGCAGCTGTGTTGTTGTTGTAGAGTACTCGTGTTTGAGGCATTCAGCGTCCGCGTCTATCTGTTTTGCCAATTCATGTCGGAAGCAGGCATACCGTTCGCAATGCTTCATGAATCGGCGTGGCGCATCATACATTGCTTTGTTTATTCTTGACTCTCGGACTGTCGATCTACAGGAGGCGCATTTCAGCCTATTCCTGGCATTCCGCAATTTTATGAGTGTCAATCATGTCAATTTACGTTTTGCTCTGAACAGCACCTTCGTCCGCTGAGTGCTTATCGTCGACTTCCGACCTTCCTGTTTACATTGTGTGCCTGTTTTCCGCACTAAACATTGATTTTTTTTTTACATTTCGCGTCACGTGCTCATTTTTTTTCGCTGATTCCAATTCATTCAAGTTTCAGATTGTTGATGTCCAGTGTTGAATACCAGTTTCTCACCTCCACGCACACGAAATTCGCTCGAGATGATGCGTACTATGCCGTCGCTCACTGCTGTTATCCTAGCCGACAATTTCTCCCCAAATTTTGGTCAATTTGGAACGGAAAACTGTTGGGTATAACGGTGGTAAATCGCCTTCATTATGATGAACTTTGCTTTTCAGGGTCTACAGAAGCTCTGCAACTCCACTCATCTTGAACGTTGTCTCCTATGGATCGCCCGGACCTGTGTGAATCGCGTCATCGTTGTTGTTGGAAATAGCGATCCGGAAGCTCACAAGGAGATTCGAAAGCTTTTAAGGTAATTAAAATAGCTTTTGCTTGTGTCAACTGACTAATTTTATTATTGCAGTGCCTTCGACGGTTTCTTCTCTGGAACACTGATCTTCGATAAGTCCATCGACAGCGTCGGGGAAGCGATTCGAGTTGTGGACCGGGAAAATCTGATTTCTGGCGAGTTTATGCTCGTGCACAATCCGCTTACTATCTGCTCATCGTCGTTGGAGCGGGAAATCGAGGAGTTTTTCGAATTGCGCAAAGAAGACAAGAACAATACTTTGGTGTTGTTGCATATGAAGACGCGCATGAACGACAATATTCCGTTGGAGATTGAAAAGGAAACGGGAAAACTCCTTTCGTTCGATGACGACGGCGAAGAAGTGGAACGTGACAGCGCTTATGAGGTAGTTAGTTATTCGTCGCATTCTAGTGCTTAAACAGTCATTTCAATTTCCAGGGCTCCGACGATGATGAATCCACGATTCACCGAAACCTCATCGATACAGGAATTGCATTCTGTGCTCAGAATATCGCTTCTGAATTCACGGGAAACTTTGATTTCCAGCAGCGCGTTGAAGTGATTGAACATTTGCTCGAAAACGAGGACGTCTTGGCTCAGAATATTCACATTCATGTGCTTCCCGAGGAAGTGGCAGCTTTCACGGCAAAGTAAATAATAACGGTTTTTATTAATTCCTATATTATTGTTTAATTACAGCGGCCTGGCAGATATCATCGAGATGCAGCGTCTTCTTCTTCAGCGTTGGTTCTCTCCTGTAATCGCCAGTCGACTCTCGATGATTGAACAGCCTGCGGCACATAAGATTGCCACCTATCGTGATAACATTTACCACAAATCTACGCGGCCTTCAAGGCCTGTTTCAAGTCAGAAATTTGCGAATATGCTCAACGTCTACTTTGCGGAAAATGTAACCTTTGGAGATTCGGTTACGCTTGAAAATGTGTCCATTGGCGAAGGATCGAAGATAGGTGAGTCAATCATTCCCCGGGGTGAGTTTGAAAATACGAGTTTTAGGCAATAACGTGAGCCTCAAGAACTGCGTGATAGGGGATGGCGTAATCATTTCTGACAATTCCATCATCAATGATTTTTGCTTCGTCTGTGACAACGTCTCTATCGGCGAAAATTGCACCATTGGAGCGGATTGTTTCATTGCGAAGAATGTAAGAGTTTCTGTACACACATCTTTATCTCAATTCCTTGCTTTCTAGTACACCGTTCCCGACAATTCAGTGATTGCGGATAAGAGCGTTCTGTCGAACCAGCCTCACTACGCCTTGCCGAGCTCAAGTTCTTCTGAAGGCCAAGATTCGGGCGAAGACTGCGCCGAGGACAATGAAGATTTCTTTTCTGATATCCAGGAAGCTATGAAGGAAGCCTACGATGAGCAAGATTCCTCAGAGAGAAACTCGAAGAATCTGCTAATCGAGATTAATCGTTCGCGGCTGATCTATAATCTCTCCATTCTGGAAGTTGCAAGACACGTCATCGATGCTTTTTTACGTCTCGATTTTTGCGACAACCTCAAAGTAATGGAGCACCTCATCGATAAGTGGGAAGACGTGTTCGAGAACTTCTACGGCTCTCCGGAGGGTCAAATGACGCTTCTTAACGAATTAGTAGTAAGTATTACTATGTTAACGATGCCTAAATGTGTTTTTGTCTTTAGAAATACGCACAGAATCATCCGTCGTTTACTAAGAAGTTGAAACACGTGATCTCCTATTTTTACAACAACGACGTCCTGGAGGATGAAGCGATTCTCGAGTGGTTTACCGATGTCCGGATGGATACGGCAATCCACGCCGAAATGACGCAGCTAGTGAACGCATTAAAGGCCCAAGCTTAAGCTTGCTGATCGAAACCTATGTATACACTGTTAAATATTCTTTGTCCATATTGTCAATAACACTTTTCACTCACCGTTGTTTTGCCGCAGCAGTCAGGTGTTGTACTTGACTGTGTCCTCGTCATTGGAGAGTGACGTTCATGTAGTGGCGCCTCGCTCCAGACGTTCTGGACTTCACGCGCAGCGCAAATGAGTTCATAAATAATTCACGACCCGTAAGGATGCGCTGCACTTTGCGGGCTTCTTTGTACTGTCCAAGGTGCTACTATATTGATCTGCACTATTTCAAACTGAACTTTTTAGCGTTTCATACGGGTACAGTCGGCCAGTGACCTTCTGGCGTAATCGGAGCTGAGTTTTTGTGCATCCAATTGTTGCGATCATTTATGACTTCATTAAATTTTTGCTTGGTCAGCTCTAGACGGAGGATTACAATAGCTCCTCTTTTCTCTTTTTAACGTCCGCGAGGCTGCCACAATGGCGAAGATCATTTCTTAAACGAAAACCCAAAGTTGGGAAGCAAATCCGACCTTCTTCAACTCTGTGAATCGACGGTTTGCGCTTGACTCGAACTCAAATCAGCACCGATGCCGCGAAAGGGCGGTATTCCTTTAATAGTCAGGTACAGGAGATAAACGTCAAAATGCAACATTTTGCGGTGGAATCTTATCAAATGTGGGGGGATGTCCAGACAGAGGTCATCCGATTTGGTTGCACTTTTGAAGCCGACTCCTAATAAAGTAGGAAGTTATCTTCCCGACGTCGCCAGCTCACGTCACGTTATCTTACTTGGAGAAGATTACTCCCAAACGTCTCCCTGTCTTCGCCGGTTCCTCTCCCCCTTCTGTTCTTGTCACGTTTAAATGTTTTTTGGTCTTTGCGTCACGCCTTTTACGTCTGTACTTTAGGTTGCCGCATTCCCAACGTGTTTTATAACCCTTTTAGATCCACTCAATCGCTGCGATGCTTAGAAGAGCACGGGATTTGCAGGATAAACAAGATGAGCTCGGTAGGAATGGTGCGAGAGAGAAAGGAAATGACGTTTTCCCACTTCCGACTCATGACAACATTGGTCGGTCAGTGGTGGCGTGGTTCATCGCAGTGTTTCCGTCGGTCTTTGTCTCCATCTAAACGTTTATTGGACCATTGCGGTGACGACGTCGATTCGGACATCAAAGAGGGACAGACGTTTTTTAGTGACCGACAAGTTACGCGAACACCTGTGCGCGGCACGCGACATGCGTCGCCAAAGTCACTCATGTGACAAATGAGGATGTTTCCCTGCCACACGAGCGGCGCTCTTGAAAGAAGCGTCGCCGAGATTGCGAGTTTCCAGCGGTCCGTTACGGACAGCACTGACCCAATCCGTCAGAACATATGTTCAAGCGCATCTTCATCTCCGCAACCGCAAAACTCGCGTGTTTATCGGTGTGCTGAGGTGTTGAACGATGACCCTTCGAATTCTTTTTTTTATCACAATTCGGTACACCTGACGACCGACCCTCAAAAGGAGCGCCGTTGGTGCCGGTTAGATCTGAGTGTGCCACCCTACGATTGCACTTCTAAGTGATAACAGTCATTGAACTGTCGTTTTCTGAACACGTCTCCACGAGTGGACACAACGTCTTCTATGTGTGACAAACGCGCTTTCCTCTGGCTTCTTTTCCAGCATTCCAACCCGTTTAGCGGTGCCGCTATTTTTTACGCGGACGTTTTCACGACTTTTATTTGCGTTTCCCACTGTCGGAAACGGTTTGGTGCAAGTTTTTTGGCTGGAGCGAGCGCGCGCGAAAACGTCGGAAATTGTTGTTTCCCAGAGACATAGTTTAGGTTTGAAAACGGCGTTTTACCGCGTCAAGCGGCAGCCGCCGACGGTAACTGTTTGTGTTGTCGGCGACGGCGAACAGGAAGCCGCGGAAAGTTGTCGCAAAAACACGATGATCACCACCCTCAGAGCTGACCACCAGAGCGACTGACGTGGGAAAAAGGAAAGTGGAGAATACGCGCGCGCGCCAGCTTGGTGCCTCCTTTCGCGCTGATCATAAAGTGCAAATCAAATTCTCAACCTATCATTCCCTCCGTTTTTTTCTCCCTCTCGCACTTCGTACCTCCTGCCTTTCGCGCCTCACCTTCGCCTCGTTTCCATTTAGACGGACATGGTGCGTTGAAACGCAGCGAATTCCCGCACTGACGGAGTTTTTCCAATCTCTTTTTTGTTCGCTTATCACACACGGACGTAGTTGACACTTGCCGCACGCGTTATCATCGAGCGTTTGGAACTGACATTGTTCGCCGCAGCAGACTGTTGATGTTGTCCGGCGTCAGTTTTGCAACATTCCGGTTGTAATTTGCCCTGATCGGCCAACTTTCCGAGAACGCCCCGCTTATCGCAGCATACAGAGTACAATTCGTCAATTTTTTTGCGATTGCAAAATAACCGAAGATCATGGCTGCTGAGGGTCAACTTGGACAGGTCAGTCGGTATTTTAAGACCTAAAGCAAATTTTTATGAATCAGCAGGTTTGGGTACTGTAAGAAGGTGAGCGGCGGAGCAAAAACGACGGTTTCACTACGTTTGCTATCAGGCAACTGTCATTAATCTGTCTAGAATCTAATGAATTGATTTTTTAAAAGTTTTTGTTCGTTTCATGGAGCAAAGTCTAGAGATCAGTTACTGTACTGATGCCTCAGGACATCAACAAGTCTATGTGTAGGTGAAAATGTCTTCAAACCCAATCTAGACTAACTATTACAAACTTTCCAGACTGCTACGGTGACCACTCACCATCCTAGCATGCCAAACAAGCCAAAAAGTGTCAAGAAAAGCGCGAAAACTCTCTGTTCACTGTGCAATAGTCCCAAATCAATACAAACCAAGTGTTACCATTTGCGCAAAACCAAATACAATAAGCGTTTGCAGCAGTTTTTCAAAATTAATTGCAATTTCAAGCAGTTGTTTAT